>PVIR01003661.1:41538-86417 GCA_004026965.1 Petromus typicus | reverse complement strand
ACCTAGAGAAGTAAAGTTCTCATCCAAACTCACATAGTTAGTGATTGCTAGGTCTAAACCTCCAATTCTTCTGAAACTGAATCATTTTTTTCTTTTGTCTCATAACCTAAAAATCCTGCCAAAAGGAAAAGAAATTTGAATTAGTCATGCATCCCTAACACCCAAAAGGCCTTCCAAGGTTCAGTAAAGGTTAGTGACTTACCTAAAATCACACAGAAGTAGTAGCAGCAAAGGAAAAACTAAAACAAACAAGAAGATAGCCAGAGACTGAATCATGGGCCAGAAACTCAAGAACCAAATGAAAGTTCACCAGAATAGTTAAAGGTATGAATTGAAAGCTGAGTTAAGGATCTGTGACATAGCAGGTGAGAAATATCAGTTGGTTAGGTTCCTAAGAATATAGAGAAAAGTGAGAAAAAGATATATAGTCTTTGAACTGGAAAGAAGGAAGGAAAAAAAGGAGGGGGGCAGAATCAGCCTAGAACTCTTAAAAATCGAAGTGTAAAATGGACTTTACTGAATAGAGGGAGGGTATGAGAAAGGAAAAAGAAAACAAAAGGAGGACCCAGTAACTGACAAACTATGTCAAGAAAGACTGCCTAGGGCCAAGGAGTTAGCTCAGTGGTTCTGGGGCCTGTCTTGCAAGCCCAAGGGCCCAGATTCAATCCCCTGTAACCACATACAATACTGGGCCTGGAGACTCATGCCCAGCAGCAATCAGTACCATATACCGCAGTGCCGGGTGTGGTGGCTCACACCTGTAATCCCTGCACACAGGAGGCAGAGGCAGGAGGATTGCTGTGATAAGAGTTGGAGGCTGAGCTCAGGGCCAGCCTGAACCACAAAGCGAGACCCTGTCTCAAAAAAACTAAAAAAAAAAAAAAATTTGAACATGGCCTAGCCATTACAAGACAACTAATAAGTTTCCCTACCCTCTCCTCCTTGGGACAATGTTGTAAGAAATGGGGCAATTGGTACATAAAAAGCTCAGGGACCTTTTCTCCACTGCACACAAGAAATTATTTACTGGTGTTTTAAATATATAGCTACATTGTGGCTTAGTGGTGGAGCATATGTATTCCACCAAGGCCCTGAGTTCATTCCTCAGCACCACAAAAACTAAACCAAACAAACAAAATACACAGATCAGTAATAAAAATGAACACAGATTTGGGCCAGGGATTTAGCTCAGTGGTTCTGGCGCCTGTCTTGCAAGCGCAAGGGCCTGGGTTCGATCCCCGGTAACCACATACAATACTGGGTGTGGAGACTCACACCCAGCAGCAACCAGTACCACGTACCACAGTGCCGGGCGTGGTGGCTCACGCCTGTAATCCCAGCACTCAGGAGGCAGAGGCAGGAGGAATGCTGTGATGTGAGTTGGAGGCTGAGGTCATGGCCAGCCTGAACTACAAAGTGAGACCCTGCCTCAAAAAAAAAAACCTAAAAAAAAAAAAAAATGAACACAGATTTGATTTGAATCAGGTAAGAAAAAAAGGAAATATCACACTATTTTATTTTCAGAAGTCCTAAGTTTTTCCCTAATAGAAAATTCTAACTTCTGAACATGATTCCTCTTAAGAATCACTGTGGTCTTACATCATTTCAAATCCAAATAAACCAACCCTAAGAAGGGTCAAACACTGAGAAATAGTGTCCCTGTGCACACAGGAAGTGAGCCGTTCTTGTGATTTCAAGAAATAGACTTTCTTAGGTGTGAGAAAGTCCCAACAGCTGCAACTTAAGACATAACCCGAACACAAATCAGCCAGGTAAAAATGGCCTGGCTAGGTTGAGATTCATTTTGTTTTCTCTCTATTGAAAGAGAAACTTACAGAAAGAAAAACATGAAGTGCTTAAAAAAACAAAACCTCTCTTGCAAAATAAACAATTTATAAGAACAAAAGCATACTAGCTTTTAGAAAACGGTTTGAGGTCCTGACACACAAAAGTATGTTTATGTTGACAAGGAAGAGGGCATGAAAAAGAATTACGGACCCTATCTTTACTAAGCCATCAGGACGCAGAGAGATTTCCTTGAGCAGAGCTGAGAGACAGAGGAACCACAAAAGAGCACACACAGAAAAAAAAAAGCAAAACAACTGACAAATGATAGCCAGGCCCCACAAATCCTGATAGCATGACATTCTACTTATTAAAAACATCACTCTTGGAAGACTCCAGGCACAGTAATTTTGAAAATGTACACAAGTAAATTAAAACCAGGCTTATGATTCTTCGTATTGTAAATTCCTCACCCATATTTCTCTGCAAATCTAATGTGAAATTTTAAATTAAATTAAAAAAAAAAAAAAAAACCCAGACAACATGAGCAATGCTGATTTTAAGCAACAGATGCACATTTTCCATTTTGAAAATATAACGTAGTCTGAAAGTCTTTCTGGACATAAAGAAGGCATATAGGGTTCTAGGAAAATTGGTCACAGGATACACTGAGAAAATGTTAAATCTACAGGAAATGTGTGAAAGTTTTATTTATTAATTTACCTGACCCACTGGGAGCAGACTCTTCAGGACATGTTTTATGGCCTCATGCTGTGTCATTGGACATAGTTGCTTTAGTTTATGGAGGTATCAAAAGGCAATGCCAAGAGAAATGGACCAAGAACCAACAGAAGCCCAGTCTCTACAACCAAACAGCCTATGCCTTATCCACTCTCCAGTCTTCATTTATAAAGCAGCAAAAAATACTGACCCTCTCTAAACATTGTCAAGAGGCTCAAAATTCTAAATAAAGCCAAAGAGAGCAGCACTCACTTGGAATCCCAGGTACCCAAGAGACTGAGACAGAAGGATTGCAAGTTCAAGACCAATGTGGGTAACTTAGTCTGCATCTTAAAATAAAAATTTTTAAAGGTATAGAGCACAACACAAGGCTCTAGGTCCAATTTCCGGCTCTGCAAAAAAAAAAAAGAAAAGAAAAAGAAAAAGAAAAAGAATTCAAATAAGATAGAACATTAAATTCATCTTAATAACTCCAAAGCCCTATGTAATTGTGGCAGCTTTGATTCTGTTCTTTGAATGCTGCGTGAGAAAACAGGGGGACCATGTGATTCCACGGAACCATAGCATAAACTCAGTAATACCTTTATCTAAATCCCTTTTGCCTAACATTCAGAGGGTGGTAACTTCACGGCCCACTGTTTTATGGTGAGGTTATTATAGGTAGAAAAGCTAGTTAGAAATATGGCAGGCAGACAGACACGGCAGGCCCTTGAGGAAACTCACAAGAAAAGAGACTGTTACAGAAAATCCTGGAAAACAGTGACTGTTTAAGACCTCATTCTCCTGAATAACTAAATCAATGGGGAGTCAAGGTCTAGACTCACCTCCTCCCTTCCCAGGAATGTAGTAATTGTAAATTTCCTGGGACAAAGAAGAGCCTCCTGATGGGGAGGACCCTATATGACTTAATTTCTCCTTGGACCCCATTTGATCAAGATTGCTTAAACAACTGTACTTGTTATAATTCCATTGGTTCGCCCATTTCTTTTGGATCTTATTGGAAGCCCCTACTTTGAACCCATCTCACCTCATGGTTTTGGCCCTTAAATACCCCCTAGAAGAGACAACCTTGGGTTACCCACTTTTCCAGGTTCTCCCTTCTGTCTCTCTTAGGCAGAAGCTTTCTCTCAATAAAATTTTCCTACTCAAACCTCTGTTGGTCGTCCTAAAATTTTTTCTTTGATTTTAGAGAACACGAGCTTGTGTTTTAAGTGGGGAGCCAGGCCTTGCTCTCCTGTGTCAAGGTGAGGTCACAGAGTACATGTGTGGACGCCTAACAGTAGAAGGCCCCAGAGGACTTCACATTCTTGCCAATACTTGGAACTCCAGCAAAAGAATTTGTCCTGTAGAGTAAAAGTTTTAGAGCATTTGCTCTATTCCATATGCTTTTGAAGTGTTCAGACCTTGTGGAGTTTTTTTTGGCCAGTCATAACTATCTCAGCATGAATGGCTTTGTATCTACTCCTAAGAGTAGTTTTTGTTTTGTTTTGTTTTGTTTGTGGTTGTTGTTTTATTTTGTTTTTGAGAAAAGGACTCACTACACAGTTCAGGCTGACCTTGAACTCATGGTGATCCTTCTGTCTGAGCCTCCTAAATGTGAGGATTTCAGGAAGACTAGTTCTGATGAAGAGTTAAGAAACATAAATTTGTTGTCCGTTTCATTGTCATCCTTGACAAGGTCTGCCCCCTCGAGCACACACACAGCCCAGCAGGACTTGATCATCCTTTATAATTATCCAGCCTAGAAGAGGGGACATCTGGGAAATGACTAATTTCATTTAATGCTTTTAGTACCATATCACATGTGAAAGGAAAGTCTCTCTTTTTTTTTTTTTTTTTTTTAGGTTTTTTTTGAGACAGGGTCTCTCTTTGTGGTTCAGGCTGGCCCTGAGCTCAACCTCAAACTCACATCACAATCCTCCTGCCTCTGCCTCCCGAATGCTGGGATTACAGGCGTGAGCCACCACGCCCGGCACTGTGGTATGTGGTACTGGTTGCTGCTGGGTGTGGGTCTCCACACCCAGTATTGTTATGTGGTTACCGGGGAATCGAACCCGGGCCCTTGCGCTTGCAAGACAGGCGCCGGAAACACTGAGCTAACTCCCCGGCCCCTCTCTTTTTCTTTTTTTGAGACAGGGTCTAGCTTTGTAGTTCAGGCTGGTCCTGAGCTCAGTCTCAAACTCACGTCACAGCAATCCTCCTGCCTCTGCCTCCCGAGGATTGAACCCAGGCCCTTGCGCTTGCAAGACAGGCACTGGAACCAGTGAGCCAAATCCCCGGCCCGGAAAGTCTCTCTTTTCTAAAAAAGATCAAAAGAGGGAATGAACACAAAGCTCTCTTTTCTAAAAAAGATCAAAAGAGGGAATGAACACAAAGGAATTAGATACAAATGGTAAGGTTTTAGACACAATGGCTCCTGGATGAAAGATTTGATGTGTGTACCTGGGATTTGGTTCAGTGGTCCAGAGCCTGCTTTGCAAGTGCAAGGTCCTAAATTCAATCCCTGGTCAAAAAAAAAAAGTTTTGATGTATACCACAAGTCCATTATTCTAGGTAGCTTCTTACTTCCTCTAAGTGGACATATAATGAATGAATCTAAGGATAGAATCAAAATGAAAGGATCAGTCTTCCCTGGGAAACACCCTCCCCAAACTCAGGTCTGACAGATCAGCAACAACCTGACTATTTTTAATGGCTAGGAGGATGCTTAAGGAAATGTCAATTGCTATGATTATCTCAAGTGTCTTCTGCATAAATAATAACATCATCAGCGACAGATTCTTGGCTCAACCAATCTTCTTTTAAACATGCAGACTAGTCAAAATGAAATACTTACTGGAGAAAGATTGGAAGGGGTGAAACTGGAAATGATCACTCAAAACAAGAAAAAAAGAATCAGCCTCATTAAAAGGAGAAAAATATGGGCAATCAGAGCTAGCCAGACACCAAAAATATGTAGGAATAAACAGCAAAGCAGCAATATTGTGTTAATATGATGGCCTTTGTGGATGCAGTGATTCAAAAGAAATTGCCAAAGAAGCCAGTGACAATCCCCTAGCACACACTTAGAAGGCTCATACATGCCCAGCAGTCCCAGAGGGGCTACAATGTTATATCAGATGGAAACATTTCCTCTGCTTGTGATCAGTATGTGCCCTAGAGCCCCTCAAGACTTCGTAGTGCTCATTATTTTCACTCTCTTTTGCTGCAAAAGCTATCCTCATTCATATGAATGCCTAATCTTTCTGAATTGTCCTAAGCTATCAGTAGCAATTATTCCATGATTAAATTTTTAAACTTAATTAAATTTAAAAGAATAATCTTTTATTGGTTTTAAATTTTTCTGACTTTTGATTTTATTACATTGCATTATTCATTGCTTTATTAATAAAAACATAAATAACAACATCCAATCATGCATCTCTTGAACATATATTATTTTACGGTGCTTACCAGATTTCTACTTTTTTTTCTTCCACTGAAAATGCCTTAGTCATTCACATGTAGGCTTTATCTTGTTACAATAACTATAATTGTTTTAGGTGATCTTCTTTAAATTATTTCTTGTCCAGATCAGTAATTTTTGAGACAATTTTTTTTTTTTAAGGTTTTTTGAGATAGGGTCTCGCTTTGTGGTTCAAGCTGGTCCTGAGCTCAGCCTCAAACTCTCATCACAGCAATTCTCCTGCCTCTGCCTCCCGAGTGCTGGGATTATAGGCATGAGCCACCACGCCCAGCACTGTGATATATGGTATTGGTTGCTGCTCGGCGTGAGTCTCCATGCCCAGTATTGTATGTGGTTACCGGGGATTGAACCCCAGCCCTTGCACTTGCAAGACAGGCGCTGGAATCACTTAGCTATATCCCTGGCCCTGAGACAAAAATTTTTGAGGCCAGGCCATTCAAAATTAGGAAATGCTGGGCTGGGGATTTAGCTCAGTGGTTTCGGCGCCTGTCTTGCAAGCGCAAGGGCATGGGTTCGATCCCTGGTAACCACATACAATACTGGGTGTGGGAGACTCACGCCCAGCAGCAACCAGTACCACATACCACAGTGCTGGGCGTGGTGGCTCACGCCTGTAACCCCAGCACTTGGGAGGCAGAAGCAGGAGGATTGCAGTGATGTGAATTTGAGGCTGAGCTCAGGGCCAGCCTGAACTACAAAAGTGAGACCCTGTCCTAAAAAAAAAAAAAAAAATTAGGACATGGTGATGCTGGACATGGTGACACACACCTATAATTCCAGCGCTTTGGTGGCAAAGGCAAGAAAATTATCATGAGTTGAGGCTAGCCTAGGCTATCCAGTAAGTTTCCAGCTGGCCTAACCTGCATAGTGAAACTCAAAACAAACAAAATTTAGACATACACCTTGTAAAATGAGACATAATTTTATCACATTATTTTCACTAGCCCATTTAAATCCGGGTACTCTCTTATTTACTTAATTGATTGCCATTATTCTTTTTTTTTTTTTTTAAGGTTTTTTGAGACAGGGTCTCGCTTTGTAGTTCAGGCTGGCCCTGAGCTCAGCCTCAAACTCATCACAGCAATCCTCCTGCCTCTGCCTCCCGAGTGCTGGGATTACAGGCGTGAGCCACCACGACCGGCACTGTGTGATTACCATTATTCTTTCAGGAGATATTTTCTCTGAATTGTCCATAAGGATATCCTTATACATTTCTACAAGTACTAGAACTTATTTAGCTCTCATGAGAAGAATGTTATTTAAATTATTTCTTTCTAAGATGCATTGGAATCGGGATCTCATAGAAAATTTCTCTCTTTGGTGTAGTTAAGAAAGTGCTTCTTGGGCTGGGGATTTAGCTGAGCGGGTCTGGCACCTGTCTTGCAAACGCAAGGACCCAGGTATGATCCTCCTAGATCCTAGGTAACCACATATAATACTGAGTGTGGAGACTCACGCCCAGCAGCAATCAGTACCACATACCACAGTGCTGGGTGTGGTGGCTCATGCCTGTCATCCTAGCACTCAGGAGGCAGAGGCAGGAGGATTGCTGTGATGAGAGTTTGAGGCTGAGCTCAGGGCCAGCCAGAACTACAAAGCGAGACCCTATTTCAAAAAAAAAGAGTATATACAGTTTTTTTCTATTTTCATTTTGAAACTATTTTTATAAATATAATATTATCCCCAAATAATAGTTTCTTAAATATTAAAAAGTAATGGGAAAACTATGATAAAACTAAAATCTTCAAACAATAATTGTCTTCCTTTTCAAAGGATGTTTTACAGATGGCACAAAATTAAAGAAATACTTTTAGAAATCCACTAATGACAATAAGCAAGAGAAAAATGGCTGATTAAGATCATCATAGGTTTTGAGTTGAAAATCATACCTGGATTACTCATGAGACCCTGACTCAAAAAAAAAAAAAGTGCTTCTGGATTGCCATAATTATGCATCCTGACTGGTCCAGTATCCTTATCATGTGCAGTAGATAATGTGATGAGACAGAAGGAGTTTATAGGTTTTCAGGCAACCATTCTGGCTGCTTTAATTAGATTACACTGCAGGGAAAGGAAATACAGAAGAGAGACAAATTAAGAAACTTACAGTAATCTAAGACAGATTGGTGTTTGGGACTAAAGTTGTAACTATAAAGATGGAGAAATGTGGCCATTTGCTCAGTACTTTTCAAAGATGGAAGCATAAAAATATGCTGACGGGCTGAATATAGAATGTGCATGTACATATACATATAGAGAAAATTATATGTGCTCATTTAAAGTATTTAAAGTGGTGATACACTGGGGAAAAGTACCCAACAGTGAATATAAATACAGAAGGTTTCAAAAATTATATTGAAACGGTAAATACAAAATGTGAACTTAGAAGCACATGTTAAACATAAAATCCAGTTTAAATATCAGGAATTGTTCTGATTGGCCAGATTACAGAACACTGGGCATTTATGTAAGAGCTCAAGATGAATTTTAAATATTGCACCCAGACATGGTGATGCACATCTGTAATTCCAGCACTCTGAGGCAGGCACCATGACTGCTGGCTATATCCCTATTTCCACCACTCTGAAAGGCAAGGGCAAGTAGGTTGGATTTGCATTCCTGTTCCCTCCCTCTCTACAGTCTCATAATCAAACTAGTATTAACCCCAATCATTTGGTGTCTCATAAGTATCTGTTCTTTTCCCTTAACATGCCAATAATTCCTATTGAAAAGACAATAACCGGGACTTAAAAGTGAATGTCTGTTCATAAACAGAAAACCAACTAGTTTTCCTTAGTGTGATACCAACCTCATTACCAGTTTGCACTCAAGGTCTAGTTCCAGAGTCCACAGGGAAACAGAAGACTGACAAGGGTAGGGGTGAAGAAATCATAAGCAGACTAGGAAATTAAATATATTAATATCTGCTAGCTAGTATGAGCATGTATTTCTCATCACTGTTATTTTCTAAGTCTAGAGCATGAGGTGCAGGAGTCATGGTGGAAGAATAAAAGGAAGGCTCTGAGGCACTACTTGGAGAAACTCCACCACTGGGGACCCTAATTGACTGGGCACTGGCATCAGCAGAGGGAAAGCAGGCCACCAGTGTTCCTGCCAGCCACTCCCAGGGCACTCACCATGGTGACTCCCAGAATAGATACCTCACTGCCTTCTCAGCTTGTCTCCCCAAAACTCTGAACCATCTTCATTCTGTGCAAGCAGAATACATTATGCTCCTTCTCATGGTTTGGAAGTAGCTGGGCCGTGTTCAGACCTGGCTCGATTTTCTATTATTTTGTAGCTCCTCAATCTGCTTTTGCTCTCAGTGAGCCACCAGAAAGAGAGCAAGCAGAATACTTTAATATGATTTATCAACCTGTCCAGGGTGTGAAGCCATTCTAATGGCTCTCGCTGATAGAATATACTCATCTGTTGTATACCTCACACGTCAGGCCTGCATCTATCTTCACACGCAGAGACTCAGCCCCGACCTCCATGCCAGAGAGGGAGTAGGCAGCCTTTGCTTCTCAGCCCTGGGAGGTTAAGGAAGCTGACAGAGAAGAGTGTCCCAGGAAAAATCCCTAGGCTCCCATTATGGGCTCTAAAGGCCACCTTTCTTGTTATGAGTCCAAATTAGACTCAAGTAGCTCATCCCAAGACCTGGTCAAATGATTGACTACATAACTGCAGTGTCTAATTAACTCACAGAACATTTATATTTCAAATTCCCTTTGTCAATCATGTATAGCTAAGCCTGCTCAGAATCTGTTTCACATTCTGGAATACCAACACCTTGGGCAGTTAGAATGTCATCAACCCAACTATTGAAGATATGTGGCAAAGATATTTCTTTCTTTCTTTTTTTTTTTTGAGACAGGGTCTCGCTTTGTAGTTCAGGTTGGCCCTGAACTCAGCCTCAAATTCTCATCACAGCAATTCTCCTGCCTCTGCCTCCCAAGTGCTGGGATGACAGGTGTGAGCCACCATGCCTGGCACTGTGGTATGTGGTACTGATTGCTGCTGGGGTAAGTCTCCAGGTCCAGTATTGTATGTGGTTACCAGGGATCGAATCCAGGACCTTGCGCTTGCAAGACAGGTGCCGGAACCACTGAGCTAAATCCCCGGCCCTTTTTTTTTTTTTGAGACAGGGTCTCGCTTTGTAATTCAGGCTGGCCTTGAGCTCAGCCTCAAACTCACATCACAGCAATCCTCCTGCCTCTGCCTCCCAAGTGCTGGGGTTACAGGCGTGAGCCACCATGCCTGGCACTGTGGTATGTGGTACTGACTGCTGCTAGGTGTGAGTCTCCCACACCAGTATTGTATGTGGTTACCAGGGATCGAACCCGGGCCCTTGCGCTTGCAAGACAGGCGCCGGAACCACTGAGCTAAATCCCTGGCCCGCAAAGATATTTCTATTAAAAAAGAGGTGTCAGGGAGTTAACTTAGTGGCTCTGGCACCTGCCTCATAAGTGCAAGGTCACAAGCTCAACTGTTGGTACCAAAAAAAGTAAAAAATAGAGGTGATATGTTCATGCCTTAGCCTAGAATTTAATGCACGTTTGAGTAGTCTCTTCAGTTTATGCTTCTGTATGCTTTTCTGACCATCCCTGAGAGCAATTTTTGCTGATGTCCTCCAAGGTACCCCTGCTCCCATCTTTACTATCCATGACTTGATAACAACAGTAATAATCATTTGATAGTATGTATCTAACTTTTCCTGTTTTAAAAGATAAAAAATCTGCTATATACAGCCCACAATAAGAAATAATGAAGACAAGGTTTTCCTTTTTTGGAAATAAATTTGAATGCTTTCATTGAGTAAAATTTGAATTTAACATATTAGTCTTAGGCTTAAGGGGTTAGATGGGGTATCTCATTGCCTCTCTCTTTTGAAATAAAGCAGAATAGTTATGAAAGAATGGGATTTTACTCATATTCATGGTTTGAAAAATCAAAATATAGCATGAAAACTCCTATATGACAAAAGGTAGCTTGGGTTTAGAAAGAATATTTTAATGATCTGAATTTTGACTTTTACACAAGTTGAATAGCCAGTCACTTCAAGTCATTTCAAATGTGTTCTGTTAGGATTTCTGTCTTCTGACACTATAATTAATAACTTTATATATAACTCTAAGTTCATTTTTTGAAGATGGTTAACAAACACACTGCAATGTCCAGCGATCTACTACTGTTAACTCTTTGCCTGTTGGCTGGTTCTCTAGTGATGGATATTCCCTATAGCTTACAAAAGTATCTGTGCCCAGATTAGCCTTGATATTTAAGATCTTTACATCTTTATCAACATAGAAAACATTGTACAGCCACGTAGAAGCTGTGGAAGGACTTGGCTAAAGGTAACATTTTATCCTTTATTAATCTTTTTGATTTTTTTGGTGCTAGGGATCAAACTTGGGTCCTTGTGCTTCTGAGGCCGGCACCAGAACCCAGGCCCTTGAAGGTAACATTTCAGATTAAATTTAACCAGAAAAGTCTTTTTGTTATGCTAAAATATAGACAACTGTGGCTTTTCTAATAATGTTTATAAAAATCTCCAGACATATACTTGATTTCATAAGACAGCCTCTTCATAATTTTAAAAGTTTGATTTGTTTTGCTTTTTTTTACTGCAAAAACAAATTTCCCTTGGTAATCAGGGGCGATATTTTCTTAAACTTTTTTTTTTCTTAATTTTTCCTGTGAACGAAGAACTATTTTAATTGACATTTATCACCAGACAGAATAAGAATCACTTCAGCCCTGAAATTTTGGAAGAAACATTTCCCATCTGTTTCAGTAACCCAACTGGCTAATTACATTGCCAAGTATAATTTGTCCCAAAGAGAAAGACCATTCTATAGGGGGAAACTTTTACTGCTTTATCTCACATCACATACTGATTGATGAGCAGTTATGCAAAACTTACAAAACTAACTAATGCCATAGATTTAGTCTACAGATTATACTCCAGAAGGAATCACAGAATGCTGTTTAATAATTTACATTGTCTTAAAAAGAGGGGATGGAGTCTGTTGGTAAGTTTACATCAGCAAAATTGCCTCTCTTAGATATATCATGCTTTTATTTATTTATTTATTTATTTTTTTAGGTTTTTTGAGACAGGGTCTCACTTTGTGGTTCACGTTGGCCCTGATCTCGGCCTCAAATTCACATCACAGCAATCCTCCTGCCTCTGCCTCCCGAGTGCTGGGATTACAGGCGTGAGCCACCACGCCCGGCACTGTGGTATGTGGTGCTGATTGCTGCTGGGGTGAGTCTCCAGGCCCAGTATGGTATGTGGTTACCAGGGATCGAACCCGGCCCTTGCGCTTGTAAGACAGGCACCGGAACCACTGAGCTAACTCCCCGGCCCAGATATATCATGCTTTTAAAGGGTAGGCTCCTACAGCAGGGACGGCTTGGCCCAGCAAGGAGGAGCTACAGTGCAGTCAGTCTCTGCAGAATGATTGCCCTTCTGGGATTTTAACAAGACAGGCGGACAGTACAGAATGATAGTGAAGAGTGTTGAATTTCACCTAAAGTATTTCCATCTTTGGCAAAATATATAAATTTGTTCTCCAAGGTCTCGCCTTTCCTCTTATAACTTAATAACAACAATAATCATTTGAGGTCATATTTGTCTACTTTTCCTACTTTAACCAAAAAGCAAAAGGCTATATGTAGCCCAGAATAAGAAATTATGAAGAAAATGGGTTTTTTGAAAAATATGAATGTTTACAAGATGGGCTAGAATTTCAGTATATTAATTTTACATTTAAGGGATACAATAGGATAATTCTCAGCTGTAAAATACATATATCCATAGTAACAGTAATTACTTCATAGTCATCACTCAGAATTAAATCATCTAACACATGTGAAGCTGAATGATGCTATTAGTATTAATAATAAGATTATAGTGATTATTAATAGCATTATTATATTCTATGTATTTACTGCTTTGTTTTTGATATTAAAAATAAATTCTCTCTCTCATTGTGGTCCCTTGAGCTTTACTGTGGTTCGTAATTCTGACTGCGTATCAGAGCCACCTGGGAAACTTGAGGGGTAGAGGGTGCAATGCCCAGTGTCCATCAGGACAAGATTTGGATTTATCAGGTCTTGGCTAGGACCCAAGATCTTCACCTCCAAAATTTATTTTGTCATTGTCTTTAGCTCCCAGGAGTTTCCTAGTACACATCTAGGGACCTTAGAAAGACCGCTGACTACCAGCTGGGAGCACACTAATAATAGGGAAGGCAAAAAGGAGGGAAGGGCTGAAGACCAGAAAACCTTTCAGTATTACCCATGGAGTGTTTATATTTTAGTTCCTTCTAGCAGAAGTTCCCAGTCTCTCTGTGTGTGTCTCTCTCTCTTATTTTGCTGCTGTTTTTGTTATTATAATACTGGGAATCAATCCTAGAGCCTTTCACATACTAAAAAGTGCTCTACCACTGAGACATCCTTGATTTGGTAATATTTTGTTTTGAGAAAGGATCTCATTAATTTGCCCAGGCTGGTATCATACTTGTTTCTTGATGTAGGCTTTAGATAAAGTTTGAGGAACAAGTTTCTTAGTGACCTTTGCTTTTAACTCTCTACAACTACACATCTTATGTTACCTCAAATGGTTCTTTCACTTAAGAGACATCAGAACTCATCCCTTGGATATTCAATTTGTGAATTCTGACATAGAGTGCTAATTCTGTAGCAATAACATATCTCAGACAAATAAAATGTAGGTATAGTAAATGGGTTCAACTCAAAGGGTTCATGCACTAGATAGGGGTGAGTGCTCTTTTGAAGGAATAAGAACCTCAAACCATGAGGATGAACTGGGTTGCTATTCTTTTTTTTTTTTTTTTTTTTTTTTTTTTGAGACAGGGTTTCACTTTGTAGTTCAGGCTGGTCCTGAGCTCCCTATGTAGCCCAGGTGAGCCTCAAACTCACAGCAATCCTCTTGCCTCTGCCTCCCGAGTGCTGGGATTATAGGCATGAGCCACCACACCAGCACTGTGGTGTGTGGTACTGGTTGCTGGTGGGCGTGAGTCACCACACCTGGCATTATTATATGTGGTTACCGCTGACTGAATCCGGGCCGTTCCGCTTGCAAGGCAGGTGCAGGAATCACTGAGCTAAATCCCTGGCTCTGTTGTTCCTGTTTTACAAAAGCCTCAAAAGCTTCTTTACTCTTAACTAAAAGGAGAGAAAAAAGGATAAAGATAAAGATACTGTAATATCCACATTCAGGGTCAATAAAATGGGCCATACAAGAACCAGGGAAAAGTTTTACATTTCTGATGGTTTATAAAATCTGGAAATTCTAAAAATCAAAACAAAATCCTGAAATTCAAAGCAAGACCCTGTCTAAAAAACCACTGAGGGTCAAAACACCTTTGTCTTTCTAAGTTTACCTTAGTTATGTGTTATAACAATAGAGAGCTGACTGATGGGCCAATACGGGTAGAATCTATTAGAATAGTAGAACTTTGCCCCCATTTTAGGGATGAGTAAACATAGCCTCAAAGAAGTGAATTATCCAAGTTCCCCTCTCATCACTCACTCAACAGATATTGATGAGGTTTCTACTGTGCGCCAAGTACAACGCCTGGGCACACGGACAGCAGAGCGAGTCAGCCAGGTGTATCCATCATCCTTCCCTGATCTCCCTTCCTGCTGTCACCCACCGTCTCGTCCCCGAAGTGTTGTGATAACTGTATGTGTTCTTCCCTCCCCCGCCCTGTTCTGCTGCGCTCTATTCTATCGTAGTAACTACGTCACTTTTCTGCTCACACCTCTGCTGATCCTCCTCTGACAGGTTTTAAGGCTTGCATCTAACTGTTACTGGGTTTGGGATTGCTCACTTCTCCTTCCAGACTTAGATTCAGGTTCCTTTCACCTCAAAGACCTGAACGAGAACAAGGAAGACGCAGTGTCAGAGTTTATTCGAGAAAGTAAAAGTAAAGAGTTGGAAAGAAACTGGCTCTGCAGTGCAAACTTGGACCAAGTAAATAGAAAAAGAGAGTAAGATTAAAGTACACACTGTTTCTAGCTAGAAAACGGCCTAGGCTAACCTAAAACCTTCCAGAGTACCAAGATGCCTTTCTTTTATATTGTCCAAACCTCGAGGAAACCCACTAAAACTTCTACATCCGGGTCCTGAGAGTCTGCCCTGAAATCCCAGGCCTCTGGCTGACGTCAGACATTGGCATCCAATTGAAAACCTGCTGGAGTTCTGCCGCTAGATCTAAGTGCAGGGCTTTAAGAACTGTTGTGGTTAACAATTTATTCCTACTTCCCCAGCCAGCGTTTGTCACACCCTAATCTCCTATCTCAATTTCTGTCCTCAGGATAAAAATTAAAGCCCTTCCAGGGTTTAAGAATGCATTATATGGCCAGCACCTAATGCCTCAACTCCTCCCACCCCCGACCCCCCCTACCCACTCCTCCTGCTCTGCTCTTAGCTTCTTGGCTGTCCTTGAACACTGCAAATGTCTTAGTCTGTTTGGTGCTGCTACAACAAAATACCAAAGATTAGATAATTAGTTATTTACAAACTAAGGAGATTTATTTCTCACAGTTCTGGAGCTGGCATCTGATATGGGCCACCTTGCTGCATCATCCCAAGACAGAATGTAAGAGGCAGAGAGAGGGAAAGAGAAAAGGAATGGGACGGAATACACACATCTAGCAGGGAGCCACACCCACGGGAACTAACCCACTGCTGCGATAACATTAATCCTAAAGTGAATCCCATCTCTTAGCACCACTAGATTAAGGACGAAATTATCACATATGAAATTTGGGGGATACATTTGAACATTAGTTTCAGCCATACCTTTCTCAGGTGCTTTGCAGTCCCAGGTCCCTCAGTTTGGACTGTCTTACCCTGTGAAGGGGATGAGATGTGCCACCTCAAAATATGACATTTTGGCATTTATTTTGATCTAGAGACACATGAGAGATAAAAATAGAAAAGGACGTCACACCTTATTTTTATTTAAAAACAGGTCAAAAAATTTCCCATGATAAAAGTACCCACCCTATGTGGAAGAGAACATTCTTATCACTAAAAACTAGAGGTCATTATCAAAATGGACCTATAATCACAAACCTATTAAAATAACCCTTATTGGGCCAGGTATGGTGGTCACATCTGTAATCCCTAGCACTCAGGAGGCAGAGGCATGAGGATCACAAGTTCAAGGCCAGCTTAGGCTACATGATGAATTCAAGGGTAGTCTGAACTGCATAACAAGACTATGTCTCAAAAACAAAAAAACAAAATCACATTTCTTTTCCACTAATGTCCATATATATTTCCTAGTCATTGTTCTACAATTTAATGTTTCTAGCCCAAGTAACTTTGTCTTATCACATCCCTGCAAATTATCATTCTTTTTATAAGAAAAGTATATAAGTCATAGGACTGAATGACCTCTTCAGGTCTTTCTCTTTTTTGAAGAGAATCCTCCCATGTAAATATAAAATATAGAATAAATGTGTATGCTTTTCCCCTGTAATTCTGTGACATCTTAATTCTCAGACCAGCCTCTGAACCTAAGAAGGAAGAAAGATGTTTTTCCTCCTCTCCACACATATACCCACATAACTCACTTTCATGCCTCCTTGAAAACTGCAGAATTGTCACCTTTTCAATAAAACCTTCAACACTCCCTATTTATAACTTGTAGTATCTGCCTCACCCCATGCTTCTTGCCTTATTTTTATTTTATAGATATGTTGTATAATGTATTTTGCATATTTTCTTCCTTTAGAGAAGTATGTTTTGCATATTTTCTCTCTATATAAGAAAAGACTTTTCTATCAGTTTTAATCTTTCTGTTTCTGTCTTCTCAGAACGACTAGCTTCTTTGTAATATTTATTTAACGATCAGTATTTAATATGTGCCAGACATTGTTCTAACAAAGTCAACTCCTTAATATTCTTCTATATGCATCAATTTGTTTAATCCTCACATGTCTTCATGTGATAGGTATTATTGCTATATCTTCTACTCCGAAGATGAGAAATCACAGGCCCACAAGAGTAAGGTAACCTGCTGAAGGTCACTCAAAGAAAGAGGGCTATCACTTGAATCCAGGCTGTCTGGCTCCAGGCTCCAACCTGTTAGCCATCCTACTAAGCTGAAAAAAAAATGTGCTCTCTTCTGAGTGCTGAGCACCATGGAATCAGAACTTGGACACAGCAACCCTTCCCCTCATTTCTATAGTAACCATGTTCTCTGAATTTGCAAGTTTATTCTACTAATTAAAGATTAATTAGGAAGCAAATTAAAAGTAATAAGCAACTGGACTTCTATTTCAGTGAAGAATGCAATAGATAAAATGTTCCTAGATTATTTTCCTGTACTTGTGGGAAGGTCTATAGAGTCTAGATTTTCATCAACATCTCTTATCCTGCAGCAGAGGAAACTTAGGTACAGAATTGTAAATGAGTTTCATTTCCCACGTAAAATATACAGCCTTAGGTCTCAATAGTTGACAGCATTAAAGTTGAAAGTAAACAATTTGAGGCAGAAATAAAAGATTAAATTTAATCCCCAAGAATCAGATGAAATGTTTCAAGGATTATACGGACTGTTTCAAGAACATTCTACTTGAGGGCCAGGGAGATAGCTCAGTGGTTCCAGTGCCTGGCTTGCAAGTGCAAGGGCCCGAGTTCGATCCTCGGTAACCACACAGCAATACTGAATGTGGAGACTCACCCCAGCAGCAACCAGTACCACATACCACAATGCCGGGCGTGGCGGCTCACGCCTGTCATCCCAGCACTCGGGAGGCAGAGGCAGGAGGATTGCTGTGATGTGAGTTTGAGGCTGCGCTCAGGCCGGCCTGAACCACAAAGCGAGACCCTGTCTCAAAAAAAAACCTTTTTTTTTTTTTTTTTTAAAAAAGAACATTCTACTTGAACAAACACTGTGCAAGAGATGGATGCAGGCTGGGTTTTATTTTACTTTTACTCTTTGGGGATAAATAGGCTCAAGTCCATCAACTCTAAGATTCTATCCCTCTGATGTCTTTTTTTGTTTGTTTACTTCTGTTTGTTTTTACCGTGCTAAAAATCATACCCAGAGCCTTGCACACACAAGGCAAACATGCCGCTCCTAGCTCATTTATTTCTTTACTGTCATAGACTTTCACTTGCTGATTGTGATAAAGATGCATTTAAGAAACATAGGTGAATGGTACAAGGCAAATGAAATATTTTCTATGTCATGCAAATGTTTGTTTTTGGAAACTATATTAATATATGCAAATGGAACTTTAAAAATAAAAATTATCATTCATAGACCTACTACCAAAACACAACATTTTTGCTCATTTATTTCTGCATGTGTCTAGTTTTTGCCTATAGACTCATTCACTCAAAAAAATCAATACATCTCTGATTAAAGGAAGATGGGTCACTTGTGTAGTTGAGTTCAGTTATACTGCCACACTTTTTCTAGGATCCCCTTAAATAGCGTATACTTGATGTGCTGAGATCATTGGAGGTTGGAGCTGAAGGAACCTTAGAAGAGATTGGCTCAGTGCCTGCATTTTAGCAGTAGTTGTATTGTCAGTATTAGAAGCAGTAATAGTTGTGGCCATTCATTCAAAATCAGGAATTTGTGCTGGATACTTTTATGAATTACTTGTAATCTTCCTGGCCATTATACAAAAGGTAGAATGGGGAATATACGGGGTTGACTTCTGTCACACAAGGACAATGACAGCATTGACTTCCTAGGCCTATAACATGGCCCAATTGATGTTAAATATGCACAGTATTTGGCAGAGAGCCTAATTATTGTTATTATCAGCATCATCATCCATTTTTCAGATGAGGGAATTGAGGATCAGAAAGATTAAATAATTTGGTTATGTGCTTCAGTTTCTCTCCAAAGATGAGCAAGTGCCCAGAACAATGTTTCATAATAATATTCAGCAGACACACATGTATTAGTCAGCTTTTTATCACTGTGACCAAATACTCGAGAAAAACAACTTACAGGATGAACGGTATATTTTGCCTCCTGGTTTCAGAGGTGTCCATCGATGGTCCGCTGGCTCCACTGCTTTTAGGCCCACGGCAGAGCAGAATGACGATGGCAGGAAGGTGTAGCAGGAGAAAACCACTCATTTCCATTACAGCTGGGAAACAGAGAGCAGGAAGGACCCAGAGACAAGATCTTCCCTTGCAAGTGACGCCCCCAGTAACCTACTTCCTCTGAGAAGTTTTTCCCCTCTGAACAGCTAGCAATATGAGATTAGCTACCTCCTGATTCAATCTTCTCCCAAAATTCCTACTTCTCAACACTTGAACTTGTTAAGAGACAGTTTAGATCCAAACCATAACAATACACTTAAAAATTCCCCTGGATGCATGCTAAAAGTTCAGTTGCCTGGATCCTTTGATAAACTAAAACAATCAGACTTTTTGGAAAGAGAAAATGAGAATGTGCATCTTAGAAATTTACCAAATTCTTCTGAGCACCATAATTTGGAACCACTGATGCTCACACTTCCAAAATTACCAGCAAGTTCCTACATTTGGGCTCTAGTTTTCTTATCTATGACATAGGAATAACATTACTGACCTTTGAACAAGCCAGGAGGAATAAAATTGCATGTGGTATAGGAAAGTGCTTTGTGAACTGGAAAAGAATTTGTTTCTCTTCAACTGAATCAAACCTTTACCAACAGGGAAGGACAATGTTCATTGCCTCTAAATTAACAGCAGAATCGCAGACACAGGGCTAGACAGGTAGTCACCGAGATCTTAGTACAGCTGAACATCCCTACTCTGAACATATAAAATATACAATGCTCAAAAATCAGAAGCATTTTGGGTGCTAGCAAGACTACAAGTGGAAAATTTCACACTTGCTCTCATGTGACACTTTGTGGTCAAAATGCAGATACCTTAAAATACTGTATAAAACTGATTTCAGGCTTCAGTTATGATATGTATATGAAACACACATAAATTTTGTATTTAAACGTAGTTCCCATCCCAAAGATATCATATATATAAATTTAAAGATATCAAATATATAATATATATAAAGATATGTATATAAATAGATAAATGTAAATATTCCAAATCTGAGAAAAATCAGAAATGCTTGGGACAAGAAGTCTTAATCCTTGGGACAAGGAGTCTAATCCTTGGGACAAGAACACTTAAGCTTGCATTTTCTTTCTTTTATTATTTAACCCTTAGCCCTAAACAAATACACACTGCGTGCGTGTGTGTGTGAGTGTGTGTGTGTGTGTGTGTGTGTGTGTGTGTGTGTGTGTGTGTGTGTGTTGTCGTCTTGATGTGCTTTGTCTGTTTGTTTTTGGAGTGCTGGGAATGAACCCCGCACTCTACTACACCCCTGACCCTCTTCAGTGTTTTATTTTTATTTTTAAAAATTGCCCAGGATGGCCTTGAACTTGCATTTTGCAGTCTTCCTACCTCAGCCCCTGAGTAGCTGTGATTATCGGCATGAGCTACCACACCTGGTTCATACACTATGTGGAAGAACTTGATGCCATTCCCTTGATTTCTTGTTGCAATGTTCACCCACACAGAACTGACATATGCACAATATTAAATATTACTTTTCACTATTTTGTCTCCTTGTCCCAGCAGAATTGTTTCCATTCAGCGATAGATAACTAGAAAGCTGTATTTTGCTAAAGAAATATATGTATTTCATGTTTTTTTATCTGGAGCTATAAAAATGTATCTGACATTTTCTTTACTAAGGATATGATTATGAGTTAAATCAGCACATAATCAGCCAGGGATTTAGCTCAGTGGTTCTGGTACCATCCCTGTAAGAGTAATGTCCCAAGTTAGATCCCAAGTACCAAAAAAAAAGAAAAATAGCACATAATCAAATTGATCATTTGGCTAATCTCTTTATTAATAGAGGAGCTTTTAGAATGGAATATTAGCAACATGAAAAGAAAAAGAAAAATCCAGAAGCCATAGGAGTAAAATATACTGTGTGAGCTTAGGCAGGACTGGATGGAAGCTGCAATGAAGATCGGCCCCAGGGAGAAATGGCATGGCTTGTTTAGTTCCCGCTCTCCCACGAAAGCAGCCTCTCCATGGAAACCCTTCACAAAGAACAGAAATGTTTTTAGCTAGGAGAATGCAGGTTTTCATCTGCCTACAGAAAAATGTCAGATCTATCTTGGCCCTGAGACCATGGTTTCCTAGACCCACAGACTGTAAGGTCAGTGAAGATCTTTGTTTTTTGTCTGACTAGTTTCCATTTCGCTCCATTTCCGTGTCTTGTGAAGTTTCTAATTCCCATTCTGAAGTGCTATCTCCAGGGTTGGACATTCTACCCAGACATGGCCAATAATTTTTCAGCTCTGGGATTTTTTTTTTTTTTTAAAGTTTTGAAGCAGAAAGAAAGGAAACTTTCTATATTTTACTAAGCTGGGAAGGTGAAACTTCAGGAATGTTGTTGGCGATCATCACACTGATGGAGATGAATCTGTCTGGAGGGGGAAAAAGTCTGCAGAACTCAAAGGCCTCCAGCTTTGAGAATGAAGCAGAGACCTATTCCAGGGTCCCTGCAGTTGCCCAGTACACTTCTAATAAAATCTCTTGAAGCCTGAAATAGGTGAATTTGTAAGTCAGAGTTCTTAGCTCCCTCTTGTCTCCTCACATAGTTCTTAGACACAGAGTACTCATTTCCAGACTCCAACTCTGTAATAAATCTTCTCTACATGGTCTTCAACTTGATCAACTATCCTTTGGGGATTATAGCATGAAAAGGTTCATAAATCTGAAGTTACTCATAATGGATCCTGGTTTAAGGCACTATATCTCACAGGGTGTCGTGTGCCTTCACACTACTGCTGCTACTAACAATGACAGTACTTTTTATTGTTACTATTTACTATTGATTACTACTCTTTGTTCAGCAACAAGTACTGTGCTAAGCATATTATATAGATGTGTGTGTATATACACAACAAATTCATTTAATTCTTATAACAATGTAACATTTCCATATCATAGATAAGGAAATTGAGATGTAATACAGAGAAAATCCAACCAAAATAGTCCCCAGTAGTATAATTTCAGAAACTGTAGCCTTAAACTTTTGTCAGCACCCATACTGTATAGTTCTCCATGCATAACCAGTCAAAGTTGTAGGTGGCTGTTAGAGCCCCCTATACGCTGCTTTTTATCTGAAGACTTGATGATTAAGAAACCCTTTGCCAGACGGAAGAGAGGGTGATGTATTTTCTGTTCAAAACAAGTGAAGATTAGGCTGGAGCCAAGAAACCCTGGCCAAAAAAGAGTAGGGAAAGAGAAAATTTATCATCAACTATCATCTATTTAGTGAACATGGGTCTGAATCAATACTCAGAGGAAAGGAATACATGATCTTGGGCATAACGTCCAGAAAGATGAACTACTGTTTACTGGGTTTTGAAAAAGAGATAAGATATGTTGAGAGGATGGAAGGTATCAAAGTGGTGAAGCAACATGGGTATGTACCACTTTGGGGATAAGAGCAGCCAATCTGACTAGGGTTCACTTCCTCCTGGGATTCATAAGATCCAAGGATTGAAAGGTCTCTTGAGTCCCATAAGATAAGCTAGGAAGTGTAAACTTGATGCTGAATTCAGTGGGTACCCACAGTTTGCACGCTGGAGATCAGAAAGTTTTAGTGATGTCTTGGGAATATTAGCCATTCCATGTATGCAGGACAGATTGCTATGAACCAGTTTCAAAGCAAAGGAAATGGAAACCAGTTTGATGACTAAAATTATTCAGACATGCAGGAGGCTGTAATAGTAAGGAAGAAAAAGAAATGACTATAGCAGGCACTGCAAATATTTTTTAAATTGTGGTAAAATATCTATCGCATAGAATTTACTATTTTGACCATTTGAAAGCAGATAGTTCAGTACCGGTAAGTGCATCTGCTCTGTTTTGCAACCAATCCCTGAAACTTTGTCATCTTGCAAGACCAAAACTATAACTATTAAACAATTCCCCATTTCCATTTTCCAACCCCTGGTTCCTGCATAAAATAAATATTATATCACTTAGAACTTTTTAGGTTTCAAGAACAAAAGACAACTTAAACTAATGTGGAAAGGAGAGAGAAGGAATTTATTGTAGATTTATAAAAGAGGACGATGGTACTTCTCAGCAGGAATGCATCTCAGCTTCTGGACTGACTAGAATCAATCAGAAAGGTACCAGACTGCTCTGTGGGAGACTGGCTTCCTCTGCTTCTCCCTCTACCTCATAGGATATTGTATCCCTCACTCGGAGTTCATATGTTACACTTCTGGCCATGTGCAGAAACTAAATAGCTATTTCTGGATCTCAGTTTATAATGAGAGAGGGGATGAACTTGAATGGCTCACTTTTGGCAGTTGTCTATCACTGTGACAATAAGCTATTGCCTCAGGAAGACTTATATACATCGTGATATGTATAGAAAATGCTATGTGGCAGCTAGGGCTGGTTTCAAGAGGATGGTGGACTTTATGAACTGGAAGACACTCTAAAATGTTATCTTCAACACCTTTCAGAAAAAGAACTGACACACACTTCGATAGCTCAGCTGGTAGAGTGGAGGACTGTACCCCAACAGAAGAAGAACAGATGTTGGAGTTATGGGATGGAGAAGTGGTTGAAGACGATAGGGGAGAGAAAAAGATGTAGCTGCCTTCAAGGAGCTTATAGTCTAATCAGGAAGCCCAATATAGCAAGAGCTCAGAGTTGACTGCAAAGAACTCACCCATTTGCAAAGTAGTATTTTGCTGTCCCTTTTTGGAGGTACCACTAGAATCTTGTATTACTGGACTAGAAAAGGAAGCAGAACTATATAACTTATGTTCTTTCATGTGATACAGAGGAAAGTACTGGTCACGTCTAGGGTCAAAAGACAGTGGATACATCTCAGGCTGTAAGCCAAAGACTGAGAGTCAATGATACTGATGTATAAATCTGTCTCTAAGATCAAAGTAGATTCAGAGGTCTTTCTGTAGCCACGCTTTCTGGGCAGATTTCTGCAAAGTCAGTTTGTTCCTATTAGTAAGACAAAAATGTAAGATGGAGATCAGAAAAGACCCACAGTTAGAAATAAAATTCAAATCAAATTCATCTTGATATATCCTGAGAACCTCCCACAAACCAGTCCAGACTTTGTCATCAGCAGATCTGTGACTCCAGCTTCATTTAAAATGCAATAAGCATAATTAGATACAGGCTTCACAAGAATAGTCACCCAGTCACAAAGCTACTGCAGGCTTCTTTTCCTCTAAATATTTAAGCTTAGCTTCTTTAGATTTAATTTTACCTGAAATTTTCAAGAGACCAGTAGAATTCAAAAATTACATATTCTATTTCAGATGAAAGCTGAGGGGTTCAGTGAATTGTATTTCTGCTCATTTCTCTAGACATCAGTTACCAGAAACGCTTTTAATGAAAGCTTAAAGGACTGGCTGTCCATTATGCTGCTAAGGAGTCTGAGTCAGCAAGCTCATTCAGATTTAAAAATTTAACTGGCCCTCATCCAATCATTAATCAAAAGCTAATGCACTTTTCCAACCCAAGTCTTTTGCACTCACTGTCTAGTGAGGATGCTGGATAATCCTTTCTAGGGAAACAGCTGGTGCAATATGCAAGCCGTCCTGGCAGTGGTGTTGTGGTAGTGTGTATGCATGTGGGTGTATGCTCTTTAAACAACTGACCTACACAAGATCTTCACAGTGACTGCGTATTAATGAGCTTTTGTGAGGTCAGACTTGCCACAAATGCTTTCTTCCTGCTCTCAAAATGGAGCAGGATATAGCCCATTTGCCCTTGCAGGGCTCCTGCAGTCTGCAGACAGAAATAACAACTGAATGAGTCTGGGTAATGACAGGGAAGTTTTTCAAATAATGCAAGTTCTTTCCCTGGGAGAGTTTTAGAATGAGACTGAGTTTATCCTGGAAGGCAAAAGGTTGAGTATATAACCAAATGGGTCACAAGTGAGAGAACAGTTTACCAGTATTGGGCTCTGGGACAATACTTAATGAATTGGAAAAGGTAACTACCAGGTAAAACCTAGAAAAATCATTTCCCAAAGATGAAGGAGGTGCTCTCAGAGATTTGTTTATTCTCTGTGATCCACTAAAAGGTTAAAACATAATTCAAGGTGTGGTTAAGAACAAACCTGGACACGTAGCTCAAAATATCTGTGCCAGCTGAGATCTGATGGCAAAATCACCTTTCTGTGCAGGTGCAATGACCAAAGAAGTTAATACTGCCCACAGGAATCAAGGTAGTTCTCATCAGAAAGAAAAAAGTACATCTTAATAGAATCTCAAAGGCGTGATTAAAAGAAATGCTTTGTCTCTCACACAGATCCTTCCCCCCACCCCCACCCCCCGGGGCAAAGCCAGTCTGTTCTTTTAATTGTATGGATAGTGTTGTTATTATTTCTTAAATAATGACTTTCTTAGTAGAAGTGAACACAGAAATTGACAGACTAGTCTATTTCAGCCAATCTAGTGAATTCATTACATATGAGAATTGTAGAGAAAAGATTTCTCTATCATATTAATACCTCTTTATATGTAATCCAAGAGCCTTAAAGCACATAAAACTTTTACCCTTGAGAAGCATACTTCTCACTAATAGAAACGTAATAGCAGAACCAAGTGTTGCACAAGAGGGAACTGTGTGTAAATGACTTATAGGAAAATTGAACAAATTATCATTGAGTTCAGAAATAATTATGTAGTAATATTAAGAGGCTTGTGAAAAAGGAGGGTTTATCTGAAAAGTTCAGTTTTCTTATATCTGTCTCACAGTCACAAGCTTGGAAGTTCCAGTAGCAGGTGCCTTCTGGGTGTGTCAGAATTTATTACTTGAAATGATGGTTGATAGCATTCCTACGTGGAATCAGCTGAAACATAGCTGGCTCTGGAAGGAGGGAAGGATGGGCACATAAAAGAGGTTAGCTATTCTTCTGAGGCTGTAAAATATGTGTCTAAGGCTGTTTTATGATACTATAAGAGAATAGTCAGAGTTGTGAAACTTATAAAGGGCGGAAGTTTTTATCTCACAATACTGGAGATGGGTAGTCCAAGAGCATATTGCTGGCATCTGGTGAGGGTTCATTTCATAGTGGTAAAGCAGAGGGTAACTGAATACTTCAGTAAGAAAAATCAGAAGAGCAGCAACCTACTCCTGTGATAATTCACTCATTCCCTGGGAACAAGATTAAACTGCTTATCAGGGCTCTGCCTCCATGATGAAACATCTCTGAAAGGTTCCATGCCATTTCATTTCTGTTATATTGGTAAAAAAAAACTTCAATATGACCTTTGGAGAGGACAGACTACATCGAACCATAGATACAGTCAGGTGAACTCCATAGATGCGAGAGATGAATGGTGTTGATCTCAATGCTGTGTCCTAAAAAAGCCTTCTGTAGAATATGTTGGGCGTGCAAAATACAAATTATCATTGGGAACCAGCACTTTCCTTTTCAAAGAGTATTCGACTTGAGCTAAAAAGATTAAGAGCCTTGGGGCATGGCTCAGGAATACAGTTTATTTGGTTTAGGATAATCTGAGGGCAGGTGCAGGATAAAAAGCAAAACTAGCAGTCCTACTTTCAGAGCTCAGGAAAAGGGGATATCTGTACTGTGAAGCAACAAAGAAGACAGCTGGACAGGGGCCTGCTCAGCAACAGCCCTCCAGACATTTTTTTTTTTTTTTTAGTACCAAGGATCAAACTAAAGGACCTTGCCTTTGCCAGGAAGGTGTGTTGCCATTGAGCTAAACTGTGGGGCCCACCTGTAGACACTTTTTATGGGGCAACTGGTGTTTCAGCACAGGCAGTGAGCTGGTTAAAAGCCCTAAGCTCAGGATACAAGCACCGAGTAGGATAGTTACTCTGCGCTTTTCCCTGTATTTATTTTATGGGAAACATTTAGGAAGATATCAGAAAAAACTATTTGGCATAATGTATTGATCCCTGTCCTTCCTTGCCTGCTTAATCCTATTCTAACTCCAATATACATCATTTCTCCTCTGATAAGACTGTATTAATACTATCATCACCCCAGGGATAGACAGATGACCCATAGTAGAATCCTAGAGAAGCTTTCCCACTCTGGCTTCTACATGAGCCAGTAAACCTTCCTTTCTGACGTAGGTTGGTTTGAATTGAGTCTCTGTCACTTGTCATGAAGAGTTCTAATAATACACATGGCAGTCTAGTTTTCACTGTTTTATCTTTTGTTTCTCATAAAGATGGTGCTTCTCGCAAACACACAGCAGAGTAATCACTGTTTACGCTGCTATGGTTAAATAATAACTTCTTCCTACATCCAATAGTTTTACTATAAGACCTTGGTCCTCGTGGGAACCCTGATGGGGTACACAGGGTGAACCCTGGGAAAGAAATGAACAAACAGTAGCCTAGGAGACTGGGAAAAATTTGTGCACATTGAGGGCAGAAATTTTATGGCAGAATCTCAGTCATAACTAAGAATTCTTCAGAGTCAGATTAAAGACCAGCGAGGGATTTTGACCACTTATATCCAACAGTAATATTTTTAAATTGACTGCCTAGGAAGCCCTTCTGTCCGGAGAAATCTGATTCAGCAATCAGTATGCAGAAGGGAACACTTGGCCTTCTGGCTTTATTGAACACTATTGACAGGCCCAGGCATCCACGACAGCTAATCACAAAGTTCCAATTAGCTCTTGTCTCCTAATGCCCTTCCACAGGGCCTCTGCTGTCCAAATAAGGCTGGCACATACTTTGGACTGTAGCAGACCCCACAGAGAGACAGAGTAAGCAACCCCAAAATTGTGGAAGAAGTGAGTCAAAAACAAATGATCTGTGTGGCTTCTGACAATGAGCTGTATTATAGAAAAGGAAACATTTACTTTCTAAAAGAACAGGATTTGAGGGGTTCTTTTCTTTGAGACAGGGTCTCACCTTGTAGTTCAAGGTGATCCTAAATTCAGCCTTGAACTTCCAGCAATCCTCCTGCCTCTGCCTCCCAAGTGCTGGGATTACAGGCATGAGCCACCATGCGCAGCATTGTGGTGTGAGGTACTGATTGCTGATGGGCATGAGTCTCCATGCCCAGCATTGTAGTATGTGGTTACTGGGGATTGAACCATTAAGCTAAATCCCAGGCTCCTAAAAGAACAGTTTAAGTGAGTTTTCTGGCCATAGGATGGGGCATCCAGGAGTGGATGCAGAGCTGATAGTGCCATGCAGCAGCCACAGCCAAGTAGGAGGCAGATGAAGCTGCAAAAGACTTCCTATAATCATAGTATGATGTTCATTATTGGTAAGAGACATGATAATTTTTCACTATTAAGTGAAAACTTTATTCTTCTATATTCTCAGACTAATTATTTCCTTAGAAGAGAGGAACTAAACTAGCTGTGGCTCTGGTGCCTGCCATGCTGTTTTGGGGGCTTCACTGCCGACTCTGATGCAGCCAGCTTTGTCTTCCACCATCATACAGTAAGAGGTTGTCCAGAAAGAGAGATACTGTCTCCAGTTCTACCAGCGACAGGGTTGGAAAGTATCCCTTCATTCAGTCATGAAATAATAAGAAAGCCCACTGAAATGTTTAGAAGCCACATTCTTCAATTCCACTTCATTTTTAAGCATTTGACATATATGTATATAGTTTGCCTCAAAAATTAGAGCAAAAAAGAGGGGCATAGGCATTCCAAGGTTCCAGTGATCTTTATGACCTCGAATAGCAGTCAGACATATTTAGGAATGACGGTCACTATTCTAAATAGCCATGCTTTCTATTTGTATAGCCCTTTCTCACATGATCTCTACATGCCTGGAAGAGTTCTGTGACATAAATAGAGCAGGTATTATACTGATTATTTTATACATTTGGAAGTGAAGATTCCAAGATGTGGAGTGAAATCAAGAATCAAATCTGGCTTTCCAGGCAAAGGTTCTGCAGTAACAGATCATTTAAGAGCCATGTACCTTTTGGTTTCTATTCCCAGTACAGTCCTTTCTTTCCTTGGGAAGTGGCTAGCTTTCTCTGACTTTCAAATACTATCTTTCTATTCTCCCATAACTTAGTGATCCAAGAGGAAATTTTTTTTTTTTTTTTTTTGAGACAGAGTCTCAGTTTGTAGCTCAGGCTGGCCCTGAACTCAGCCTCAAACTCACATCACAGCAATCCTTCTGCCTCTGCCTCCCAAGTGCTGGGATTACAGGTGTGAGCCACCACACCCAGCATCGTGGTATGTGGTACTGATTGCTGCTGGTTGTGAGTCTCCACGCCCAGTATTGTATGTGGTTGCTAAGGAATCGAACCCGGGGCCTTGCTCTTGTAAGACAGGCACTGGAACCATTGAGCTAACTCCCCAACCCCCCAAGAGGAAATTTTATTCATGTTGAATGTAATGACTTTACACTTGGTTCTCCTGTAGGTTCAGTGGTCTTTTTGTTTTTTAACTCCCAAACTGTAAGTCCTATTTCCTTACCTGTAAAACAGGAATAACAGTATAATCACTTTGAGGATGTTATTGAATAAATAATAAAACATTCCTAACAAGTGTATATTAAATATTCAATGTCAGTAATTTATTAAACCAGTTGAGTAACCTTTCTGTTTATTAACCTCATTTTGGTGTCAACCTGTAAATGCATGTTTGGCCATGACTCTGTAGGATCCCATAAATGACTCAATGAAATTATTTTAAAGTTAAATTATGTTCCTCTTTCAAGTGCTTGAGACATATCTATTACAAGGTCCTCCTCCACAGAGGCAAATTTTTGTAATATTTTCAGCAGTATTTTCTGTACCATGTAATACAAATGTAAATTGGTATAATCCTTTTAAGCATTTGGGCAAATTATATTAAGAATCAGAGAAATGTTCATATTTTTTGACTAAGTAATTCTACTTTGGGGAAATTATGTAAAATATATAAAAAGCCACTTCCGCACCCACAAGCATATATCAGATATTTATCACAGAAGCATTCAAAATAATAAAAATAACCAAGATGCCTAGCAACTAGCCTCTCATTTAGAATTGTTTTTGGTTGCAAAGAACAGAAAGCAACTCTGTCTTTAGCAAAAGAGAATATTGGAAAGATTGAGCAGTTCCTTGAATGAATGGCATCTGCCAGGATGAGAGATGGGTCTGTCTCTAAGAGTCTCAGCTGTGAGGCCTCCACGGACAGTCTTTCTTTCTAATGCAAGTACATATTAGAATGAGCCAGCTGACCATCTTCTACTCAGTGTCCATTATAGTATCTTATAGTATACATTATAGTATCTTGAGATCAAATACAGCTGCCCTGGGCCCTGTTTACCTATGAGTGATACAAAACAGGAAGTGAAGACATTGCTTAGTTGCCCCATTCAACTCCTTTTAAAGCGGAAGGCACATTTCCCCGGAGGAAAGAGAAACGCGTACTAAACAGGCAGAATGCCCTAATGAATCATTATAAATCACTGAGACGGTATTTTCTTGTCTCAAACATAACAGTCACAGAAAGTCAGGTTTTTATTATGCCCTTGTAAATAAAAGGGCAGGGAAGTCAAATAAATATGCACAGGCGTGTGTGGTTGTGCCTATGAAAGGAAAAAGATACAGCAAAGATTAGAAGGAAATTCACTCACATCCTTGTAAAAGGCTGTTTCTGTGGACTTAGACTCACTAATAAGAGCGCTTGCCTCATAGACTCAAACCTGTCTATGGGTTTGAGTCTGGACTCAGAGCTAGTTCTGAAGAAGGCATAGAAATTCCTAACAGGAAGTGACAGCCAGAGTTGAGACCAGTTAGAGAGAAGAAAGAAATTAATAACTTGACCTGATGAATCAAAATAGGTTTAAAAACTTGCACAGAAACAATGCTGAAGCCAATGGCTGAGAAAAAGTTGGAGGGCAGGAGGCAGGATGGTCAGTGGCTTCGGTCTGAGTAGGACAGGGTTGCCTAAACTTCCCTTTTGTGGAGTGTAAACAATGCAAAAACTAGCAGCCTTGATCTTGGGAAAATATACAAGCTTGAAGGAAACAAATGAAGAGATGAAAAGTGGGCAGTGTCCCTCCTTCTTTCAGCATTTTGTGCTAACTGAAAATTTTTGTGTAGACCTGGGTAGGTGGCTTAGTGAGTATGTGCTTTGCATACATGAGCCCCTGTATTCAATCACCAGCTCCACTACCACCATCCATGACAAAAACTTATGTGAATAAAGAAGATGAATAAAAAACACATTATTAGCCAAGCGTGGTGGCGCATACCTGTAATCTCAGCACTTGGAAGGCAGAAGTAAGAGGATCATTGTGAGTTCGAGGCTGGCCTGGGCGAAACAGTGAGTTCAGGACCAGCCTGAACTATAAAAGCAAGATTGTGTCTTTAAAAATAATATGTATCTTTTATTTTTAAATGTCTGCTGCTGTGGTTCTTATATGACATTTGCAATGCAAGACTTCTAATAATTTCAACTGCTCTCACTGTTCCTGAATTGTAGGATTTTACTTGTTTGATTTACAAGTGGCCTAGCTTGCTTTCTGCAATCTATTCTTCCATAACTTAATGATCCAAGAGGAAATTTTGCTTATGCTTAAATGTGATGATGTCTTCACAATTGGTTCTCATGTAGGTTCAGTAATCTGTTTGTTTTTATAACTCCCTAAAGATTCTGGCATAAAAACATCGCCTAGAGCCACCTCTAAAGTTTCTACAATTTTCCTCATGATAATATGAGAACAAGGAAACTGTGAATAACAAATTACTTTACCCAAAGACAAGGGCTTCTTTTTAAAAAGTTTTAAAATACGAGGTTATAGACTGGCATATGTCTAGCTGGAACTATAGTTACCCCTCTTTCTTCCCTTTAATGTAATTAAAAAACATTGGTCCTGGGGTCACAAAAAGAAACTTCAAAGTTTCTGGGAGAGAGAAAACAAGAAAAACAAGAGAGGAAAAAAATACTCGTCATTAGGTATAGATTTTTGAGGGCCTTCAAAGAGAAATTTTTAAAAATCCCTGTTTTCTGACTGTTGTTATTCACATTTTGCAGTAAACACTTTCTCTACAGCAAGAGATGAAAAAAAAAAAAAAAAAACCCTGTATTTTACAGAAAAACTGCTAGCCTTTTTATACTGAACTATTTAACACTTCCAGGAGGAAAAGATGTGTCGTAAGTCAAATGAGCTTCAAAAGTCCTGAAACTCCCTTTAATATAAAACTGTATCCTCTATTCTCTGACATGTCCTTCAGCCACAGAATTTCTTTCAAGAAAATCTCACAGAATATAAAGAGAACATCAAGAAATACAGGTTGTAAGAAAAATGGAAGCCCAAATGTGCATTGATTCCTTTGCAGGACTAAGAACATCGTGAGAAGAACGACACACTTTAATCTTCAGTGCTGTCATCTTTTCAAGATGAAAACTCACAGTCTTGAAATGTAAACCAAAGCTTCCAAGGAAAATTAATTTGTTAAATTAGAAAGAAAAAAAACCCCAGCTTGCCATTTAAAATAATGAACACTATGCAATAATGCAGCACTTACATGATATGTCTTAGCTTTGAGTATGCAAATATACCCAGTGGGTTTTGAATTCAACTTTTATGCTAGCTGATCATTCTTCTCAGAAAAAGAATGGGAAGAATACAAGTCAGCCTTTCGCTCTTCCTGTCTTCTCCTTCATATTGGCCATGGCCCACCAGTGTGCCTAAGGAACCCCTCTGCATTGCGTCTTTTTATGAAGGTTCTCTGCCCCACCTGTGTTCTGAGAATCCATGCCTTGCCCTGCAGAATTGAGCACGCAGGCAGACTCCCAACTTTTCAGGATGCTCAGAAAATGAAAAGCATTCTGTTACCGCTTCAAGCTACAAAACCTGGTATAGATTTAATAATTAAAATACTGAATCCTAATATAGCCAACATTTAAAAGTTTTAAATTAAACAATATTAATATTTCAACTTTCAAAGGAACGTGTTTTCTCTGCCCCTATGCTCAGGCCTGTGGCAAGGGACAATCCTGAACTCAAGGAAGGAAGAAAAGCTGTTCCATCCTCCCTCTTCCCCTCACTCTCTGGCCCACCCTGGGGTGAGAGGGTAAAGCCCAAGAGGCAATCTGACTTCCCAGGTGTATCTGAGTTTTCTAGGCTAAAAGAAGAAGTCCTGGAACATGAATCCACATTCCAGCTGGTTGTTCACTCCTTATTCAGCACTGCAGGTACCTGGAGCACCTCGCTGCCACTTAGTGTTTATTCCTCCGCTAAGCTCTTTGATAAAAATCAAAGCCAACAATCATGATGCCTTTCAATACTCCATCTTCAAATCAGCCGATCTGCCTCTCCCCCTTAGCTGGGAATCAGAAAATAGATCATTATGTCCCCCAAGCAACAGTTATCACAAATTCCGCTCTGGAGTGGTCTTGTTGAGGTCCTTTAAAGCTGGACGAGATAGCTAGGCCTTTCCTGTTTGTCCCTGTGAGAGTGGGTTGGGACTCATCACACTAGAACAGTGTCTCTTCCCAAAATACTGTATTCTGTCTGCGACTTCCTTACTCTTCTACATGGGAAGTCCATGACTTCCTATACTCTTACCAACAGCAAAACACTTAAGAGTTTTAATACTGATTTTCTCTCATATTACATAGACTTTTCAAAAATTCTGCATGGTGGTCTGACCTGCCCTTTGAAATATGACATCTTTAGTGTCTTCAGTCCAAAACAAAGCTGCCACTTTAATATCTTACACAAAGGTTCATAACAGTGTTCTAGCTCAGCCCTAAGATTTCAGGTATATGTCAGGTATTTGATGTTCCAGATTTTAATAAAAATTACAGATCCTCAGTATAACCCAGAAGTAATACAAATACAAGGGATGATGAATTCAATAATGTAAAAGTAAAATGTCAGGAAGGAAATGCCTACAAACCACGGTGGCTCTGCTGCTGCTGCTGTATTAAGCAAATCAACAATACAGAAAATATGCTGAAGACATATTAGCCACTGAAATTATTCACTTTTATCAAATAGCTATTGTTTTCATGCCTGCTGGTTTTCCTAACACTGTATTTGCCGCTTTCTAGAGATTGCCTCGTCAATTACATGGTCTTCCCTTCACACTCCTATCAAGGCCAAGAGTAAAACTGTTTCAAACACAAAGCAACAGCCTGTTTCTTTTCAAGCAAAAAAAAAAAAAAAAAAAATAGGACCATCATTTTCAATCCTTTTTTTTTTTTGTCTGAAAAGTGACAGGATAAGAATAAGGCTAAAGAGAGAAGCGTGGAGAAACATTTTCTTCCACAAAGCTAAGCAGCAGTATATTAACAATACACTTCCTGATGGGAAAGCAGAGAGTTCTTTTGTTTACCAAAATACCTCAATCAATTTTTCTTTTAATGACTTTCATCACGGCTGCCTACAGGGTGCTGCTGAAGGACATTTTAGCTCTGAATCTTATCTTGCCTCATGTTCCTTATTGTTCAGAACAAGTACACACTGTGGTCATGTGATAGTCCTTATTAGCTGTAACTGAAGCTTAACGGATATAATTAATGGATTATTCCAACCCTCTATTTGGCTCTGTATTTCCTTTTATTCTTAAAGAAATGAATTCTAATAGGAGCTTTATCAGATTCTAAGAACAGAGAGACATATTAAGAGGATGAAACACCTCTTGGGACTTACCATGTGGTTTACTGTGGTAAAGGAATAAATGTCCGTCCAGAGGGATATTGTTCGATTGTAGTACTCTCCCCTTGACTCTACTAGAAACTGGAAATCAGGTTTTAACATCCTCCCAAGTGCCTTTCTAGCTGTGAGAGGTTGACAAGTCATTTATCTTCTTATTTATATCATCTATGAAATTATTCTTGTCAACTATGCTTCTCTCAACTTTTTTTACTGCCACATGGTATCCCTGTTACTTACCCAGGATTATTCTTTAGGGTTAAAAAAGTATGTTACAATTGTGAATAATTTTAATTTTATGTTTACATCTACTGTTTTCTAAGGTTTCCGTGATGAACATGAATAAGAATTAGAATAAGAGGGTGGGGGATTTAGCTCTGTAGTTCTGGTACCTACCTTTCAAGGGAATGATCCCGCTGGTACAATCCTGGTAACTACATACAACAGTGTGGACGTGGTGACTCACACCCACCAGCAATCAGTACTGCATACCACAATGCTGGGCGTGGTGGCTCACGCCTGTAGTCCCAGCACTCAGGAGGCAGAGACAGGAGGACTGCTGAGTTCGAGGCTGAGCTTGGGACCAGCCTGAACTACAAAGCAAGATCCTGTCTCAAAAAACTAAAAATACAAAATAAAAAGAAGAATTAGAGTAAGAATAAGAAAAATGTTGTTTTCAAAAAAATAAAAGATCAGCTACTCAGGAAGTTGAGGCAGGAGAATTGCAAATTTGAGGCTCGTCTGGGAAAATTACCAAGACCCTGTTTGAAAATAAAAAAGGGGTGGAAGACATGGCACAGTGGTAGAGTCCTCTTGAATCTCAACACTAGTCTACGGTCACACCACCCTGAATGCCACTCATCTCATCTTAATCTTAGTACCACAGGTAAGGAAAGAGCCTTACCCAGTTGTATATTAATTTTTTTAATTTAATATATAAAGATCACTGAGACACATTTAAGAGATCTAATTACAAGACTCCAAGTATAACATTGTATTGGATTTTAATAACATTTATGGAGCATCTCTATAAGGAAAGAGCATATGAGCAACAACAACACAAAAGGAATTTTAAAGATAAATCACATGTTATTCTAGTTCCCGGTAGGATGACAATTTCGAAGTGCACCAGATGGCAATCAGTACACCAGTTCATTTCAGTTTTGTTCATCGAACATTTATAGAGTTCAAGGGACTGAAGACTGAAGATGAATGAAACAATATGGCACAGAGGAAGGCATAGATATTTAAGTGAATCCAAAACTAGACAGACTGGCAAACATGCTCAACAGCCATCAATGGCACTCTGGAAAATACTAGTTTGTTCTGAGTAAGTCAAAGCTCTATATGTTATGCGAAGGAGTCTGAGCTCCATATGTGATGCATTCTAGGTCGGTCTATGCTCTTCTACTTAGCTTCTCTGGCATCTATTTTCCTGCTTGAAAACAAATAAATTTGGGTTTTGAATTTCAAATCACATCAGCTGTGAAAGAATTAGGGACAGTTAAAAGGATCCTTTCTGTAGTAGTTGTTTTAACTTCTTTGTCCAGTCTCCCTGATCACTCATAACTATTGATATTCTCTACAATGAAGTCGAATCCATGATTATATCTCTCCTTCTGTTCTCTTCTTTTGTGGCTATTAAACCATGCAAGCAGCCAATCTGCACGTAGAAAATCTGAGTGCATTCAACAAAGCAAATTTGCTCAGAACTTCCTCTTTTGTTATTTTCCTTGAAGGATTGTTGCTTAAATACTGGTTGGAACAAGAAGCAAATATGAAAAACATGTTAAATTAGCTGTTTTTATAATTAACTGGCTTTGGCTGTCATTCTAATATAAAACCATGCAAGAAGTTCATGGTTTTTTTTTTTTTTAGTCATAGTGATTATTCAAGTTTCTGTAAATCTTACATTAACCTTGAAGCCACATGCTCTTCTGACATTCTTTGAATTCTTTAAATAGATCTGGTGGGTTGGATTCAGGGCTGGCTTTTATTAACATCACACTTGCAGCAAAAACTACCCACTCTACTTTCTTGGCTAAGAGCAGTATTCTTGGATCCATTCAAAGGGAAAGCATGGAGTTGCGTCTGATGACCCACTCCAAACAAGAGAACAAGTTATGTGTATGAGAAGCTATCTTCCTGTTATTTATTAAAACACAGGTGAAATTAATGTTTAATCTACTCACCATTTAATTAAAATATATTTTATGGAGTTCCTGCCATGCGAAAGCAAAAACATCATTAAACAAAATGGCCCATCCTTTCGTATATATTTATTCTTCTCTTGTGACATTAAACTGATTCAGCCCTTTAAATTTCTCCACAGACTGCTAGAGGCAAAAGACTAATGCTGAAAAGGGCAGCGATAGCTGGCTAGAGTGCAAAAACCAGAAGAAAGCGCGAATGGCTTTTCCAACTTGGCACTGCTGACATTCTCAGCCAGACAGTTCCTTGCTGCACCATATTAGGCAGCATCCCCGACACTCTGCCTGTCTACTCATCCCTCCACTGTAACAAACAAAGATGTCCAACTATGCCCTCGAGTAAACTGACTCCAAGTTAAGACTCGCCGAGCTTGAATGATTTTTCTATCAGAAAATATTCACAAAATTGTATCCCTTTTGCTTCCTAGAGACGATTATAAACTCATACACTTTGATCCATGTGCACTGAGATTTCAAGTGAATTCCAAGTCTGTGTTTCTACTTCCATCACTGGGAGTATGATACTATTAGCTTGAGGTGGCTACTGGCCAGAAATCAGAATTAAAACAGTTTTCTTATATAAGAGCCAGTGTGTGTCAATACAGCCACACTGTTTGGTACAGTGTCCAGTTGTCTTAGTTGGTTTGAACTGCTATCACAAAAGGCCATACCCCAAGTGCCTTATAAACAATAGAAATGTATAATGTCACAGTTCTGGAGCCTGGAAGTCAGAGATCAGGAGCCAGCACAGTCAGATTTGAGGAGGGGCCTACTGACTTCTCATTGCAGCTTCACACAGGAGAAAGTCGGTCAAAGAACTCTCTGAAGTCCTTTTGGAAGGTCACTGATCCCATTCATGAAGCCTCTATCCTCATGACCTGATTACTTCCCACAGGCTCCAGCTCCTCAGACCTGCACATTGGCAATTAATATTTCAACATATGAATTTTGAGGAGAACAAACATTCAGTCCATAATGTCCTTTATGACTTAATATTTGAGTGATACAAAGGAATCCCATTCTAGTGCACCAAGAATTTTCGTATGGATTGATATTATATAGAAAATTTAATTGTTATGAGAACTATTACATAAAAACATTTTAGAAATTTTCATTGAGGTTTATTATTGAACTTCTAGTCTTCTTGCAAATAAATATTTTACGTCAAATTTTGCTGTCAATAGTCCGTGTAGAAAAAATATGACTGTGTTGTGAAACCTCTGGAATCTATAATGCAAAATAGGCTTCCTACCTTGCATTTTCAAATTTCAGTTTTGCTTCAGGGAAAACTGACTTCACGCTCTGCTGATATTTATATTTTGAAGACCTGAATCTAAGCAATAATTAATGATAACATTAATTATAATATTTATAAGACATCTTTTGATGAGTCTCGCAGATAACTACAGTCATGTAATCTTTTTCTCAGTGTGGGCTCCAGATAGAGATGGAATTATCAACTCCATCTAGAGATGACAAACCTACAGTTCTGCATAGACTTTCAGTGTTTGGGTGAAGGTCACTCGTTGCTCTAACAGTAACCAAAGAATCAGAACCCAAGCCTCAGGAATCTTAGCTTAGTGGCACTTTCCCCTCCCAACCCACTGTACAACACTGTTTGATTTTGTTTATTAAAACAGGGTCTCATTGCAAATCTCAAGCTGGCCTTGAAGTCACTGTATAGCCAAGGTTGGCCTTGAACTCCTGGCGATCTTCTTGCTTCAACTTCCCAAGTGGTGGGACTACAAGTATGTGCCACCACATCTCGCTTCATACAACCACTCTAGTTTGATTGACACAAATTCCATATTGAGGTCAGGGCAACAATGAACAGCAACAGTGAGATTCAAGACAACTACTATGGTTACCTGGTAAGAGCTCAGGTGAAACCTTAGGAGATAGGGGTGAGTCAGACTAAAATTAAATGGCTGGTTTTAATTACTCATTTTCTTCTATTTCCTGGTACCATGAAAAAATATGAGTCAGTATTCATTCTTTATGATTTATCAAGTCTGACTTGGAGAACCTACTACAGTATAGCTTTTGAAAATCAACGCTTTAGGGCCAGGGAGTTAGCTGGTGCCTGTCTTACAAGCACAAGGACCCAGGTTTGATCCCCAGAAACCGCATACTATACTGGGTATGGAGACTCATGCCCAGGAGCAACCAGTACCACATACCACAGTGCCAGGCGTGGTGGCTCAGGCCTGTAATCCCAGCACTCGGGAGGCAGAAGCAGGAGGATTGCTGTGATATGAGTTTGAGGCTGAGCTCAGGGCCAGCCTGAACCACAAAAGCAAGACCCTGTCTCAAAAAATCTAAAAAAATAAAAATAAAAATCAACGCTTTAGTAAAATAGCTTACATTCAATATATCACATATGCACACTAACAATTAGCAAGCAGTTGCCAAATAATAAAAGTCCTATGAATGCTCACCCATTTAAAGTGATGATTTAATTATCTTTAATTGCAATATGATTGGAGGAAATCTATCGGAAGTCTTTGCCCACCTCTTAGGATTCCTTTTTAAATGCCACCTGTTCCTGGTGGGTATTCATTTTGTCTTCTTCAAGGGTGGTAGGTCAATTCAGTATCTCTTGCCAGAATTTTCATATCATGAATGATTGAAAATAGTGATGTTCACTGTGCTTTGGGTGCTCTCCCTCATACAAATAATGAGTGGCTTTATGAGTTGAGGGACTTGGAGTGTTTTTCATTGTTCAGATCTATATTTGGATGTGATCTGCAATGTGCCTGAGGAGCATTCAGGAAGTTCCCAAGTCCAGATTTTGAGGCTGGGAAGCTTCCTATCTCTACGTGGAGCCTGGACCAGAATGAATTCCCAGGAATTGCATGGAGGTGTATACAAAGGAGCAGCAGACAGTGAATTTGGGAGGAGGCTGAGTTCTCAGGCCTGGTGAAAAAAACTGCTTTAATTTGGAACCCTCTTAGTATTCACTACTACTGATGGGTTCAGGTTTCCATTGCATTTAATGCTTAGCGCATCCCCAGCCCCCTAAGCTTTGAAATAGTAGCACTTGTTGCCATTGGTTTGCAGTCTTTTAAGAGCATCTTACTTCCCTTGCCCCATCATAGGCAGTTGCATAGTAAAACTTACCCTTGCTCTTTCTTACTTCCACCAGGGTCTCCCAAGGGCGTCAGAATCGACTAGGTTTCTTCTTATACAACTGCAGATTTTCAGGCTTCATCTCAAACTTACTGTGTCAGACTCATGAGAAGTAACGCAAGAATAGTGGCCCTATCCTGAAGCATGAGACTTGGTACACCGAAAGCCTGGCCCCAATTATTTTTCTGGTATCATTTCTGCCATCCAGAGCCACTGATATTCTCTTTTCAGGAAGAAATATGTAAGACTTAGAAATGAGAGAAAAAGTCCTGAGTATCTGTATATCACTGTACGACTCTAGATCATCTCTACTTTTCATTGTCTTTCTATAACTGTTAGTTGTAGAAAATTGGCAAGACGCAAACAATCTCTACCTATAGAGATTAAATCATGTTGGATGAAGTATAATTCATGATTATTCTGTTGATAAATCAGTTTTGCACCGACCTATCATTCCTTTCAGCATTTTTCTTTACCTATGTACATGTGGTTCTGGGTGGTGGTAGAGAAGCTAGTCTCTAGCCTGCAATGAACATCACATCTGATTCTGTCTTGACTAGCACCCTATGATATTGCTATTTTATGTGACTTTATTCTACAACAAATACCCTGGGAATGAAAAGGATTTGTAGCAGTAGAAAGATTTGGAGAAGACAACACATATTCCTGTATTTGCAGGGGCCCAAGAGGGTGCACAAGTCCAGTATCTACCATTGAACTTGCTTTGTGAACACTCTCTTCTGATAACTGTGAGTCCTGGATGTTACAAAACTGTGGAGTGCTTGGCACCCTTCGTGCCTGGTGACTGAAGAGGTGTGACCTTCTGTGACACCTCTGGGAGCACAGCCATGATGTGCCACCCTTCCTCTAAACACTGTCAAGAACAAGAATGTTGATAAAGTGCTGGCAAGAGCACATTTTAAACCTGGTATGGTGGTGTACTCCTTTCATCCCAGCACTTGAGAGCCTGAGACAGGAGGAGCGTTACAAGTTTGAGACCAACAAGGCTACATATTGAGCTCAAGGCGAACCTGAAATATACAGCGATACTTTGCTCAAAAAAAAACATGCTTGGGTGGTGGCTCATGCCATGTAATCTCAGCACTCCGGAGGCAGAGGCAGGATGATTGCTGAGTTTGAGGCTGAGTCCAGGACCAGCCTGAACTATAAAGCAAGACCCTGTCTAAAAATAAAAATAAAAAAGAGCAGTTACCAAAGGAGCAGGACAGTTGCTGGGGGGGACATCCCTCACCTCAGAGTCTGTGCAGCCATCCCCACCATCCTTTCTCCTTATGAGTGGCTCTGCCCCCGGTTTTCCACTGCTCAACCTCAGGAAGCTTCCCTCTCTCTCCAGAAGCAGTGGGGGGAAGGGATGGAAGACTGTAGATCTGCCAGCCCCTGGCAGCACACTTTCTATTTGATTTTCTTCAGAGGACTGCTTCCGCCAGACCTTTCTGAGCTGTGCAAAGATAAAGGCATAAAGCATTGTCTCCATGATTAAGAGCAAGGCTAGTCAGCACAGTTTCCATCAGAGTGAGGTTTCCTTCCAAGAGGTAGAGATGCAACTCTATTACTGTTGGCAATGAATAGGGGGTGTGTGTGTGTGTGTGTGTGTGTGTGTGTGTGTGTGTGTGTGTGTGTGTGTGTGTGTGTATGTGTGTGTGTGCTTACAGAAAGAGGCAGAGACAAAGACAAAGACAAGCCGGTAGGAGAGGGGAGAGATGGAATATGTGGGTGCTCCCCATAATGAGTATGAAGATCCCACTCCTCCCCAGTCTAGCTCACATCTATGGCCCGTGCTCTGAGCAGTGAAACTTGCTGCACTTATCCGTGTCTGAGAATTTCCTCAGTCTGCTCAGCAGTTACTTGAAGAACATTTTGCAGAGGATGATGCAGCATAGTACGTGGCTCAAGGACTGCTCTGTCCTAACCTAAATTAAAAGTCATTAACACTTTCTGAGGGCTGTTTGGCAGTCCTGGGAGGAGGTCACAGCAGCGACTGCCCACTTCTCCTAGCTCCTGATAGATAGCTCCAGCCGACTGATCGAGACAAGACGATCATGACATAGTGAATCCTGACCCACCTTACCAACCTTGCAGTCTGAATATCACCTGTGACCAACGCACCCAAGCTGGTACAGTGGGCCAGAAGAATTGGATATTTAATCATAGCACATTAGATTCCCCAAATACATACTTTGAATCACACATGTACATGAATGGGTAAAAACCATTTGAATAAACATTCTTCTTATACCTAACACAGTTACAATACATTCATGTGCATGGTCATCTGGAAGAACATGTCCAGTAAACAGTAACTGAGCTTAAACTACCTGAATACAAAGCCAAGCAGTGAAGGGATGACATGGAGAGAGTCGGCACACAAATAGCATACAGTGAAGAAATTCAAGTAAATATAAATCAAGGAAAGTGCTCTGAATCAAACTCAAAGGGTACCAAGCGTGAGAACTGGGAAAGGCCCCTGGAAGAGAGGATGACTGAGTCCCGAGGGCTGAGAAGAAGCCATCTTGCAGAGGGGGGAGGGGATTCTCTCAGAGAGCAGCAAGTGTTGGAAATGGAAACAGGAAAGGAATAATTGGTTAACATCAGAGAAAAGGCCAGTGTAGTTAGGATGTGGTAGTCAAAGGAAGAGAGGGAAGACAGAAAATGGCAGAAAAGGGAGTATGAATATGACTTTCCGTCTCTGACAAATTTCGCACAGCTGTCGCGTTTAAGACTGTAAGGTCAGTTTTGGTCATGGCGGCGGAGGTTGTAGCATACAGTCAGTCAGAGGCTCCTTCCCTCTTGGACCTGTGGGGAGGCAGAAGATTATGGCAGAAGCACAGCAGAGGAAGCTGCTCATTTTATGGCAGCTGGGAAGCAAAAAGAGAGGGCAGTATAAATAAAAAAGCAAAATTAAAAATAGATATGAGGAAGTAGGGAGGTAGCTCTTTCTTGAATGTGAAGGGGACAAGAGAGGGAGGGAAAGAGGATTTTTTTAAAAAAGAAATTTAGGCACATGTAGCAACTCCCCACAAGGACTGTAAACACTATGGGCTGCAAACATGTACTATAAATAAATAAGTGAAGAGATAAGTAAATGAGAGAGCAAAGACTCACAATCCTGGGAGGGCACACCTCCAGTGACCTCGCACCTTCCTCCTAGTCGGCCTCACTTTTAAAGGTCCCACACCTGTACCCCACCCACACAGCACCACAGGCTGGTGGCCAAGCCTGTGACACATAGGCTTTGGGAGATATTTAAGACCCAAACTACAGAAGGAGGAACAAGGCCATAGAATGGAATAAGGTTCATATCATGGTAGGAGTGACTTGAAGGTCCAGTACGGCTGTGTGAAGAACGTCCCAACAGCCTCACAGTCTGAGTGGAAAGGGCGGCGCTGGCAGGCAGAGGAGTCCCCACCAACCCACGTTATCTCCACTCTCCTCCGAAGTGTGCTACTCCGGGCTCTGAACCTAGAGTTCAGCTTCCGCTTATCCTCACTCACCATGTTTCACTGTATTAGGTCCTGTCCCTTTCTCCAGCAGCAGGGAGGGCTACCCTCAGGGGTGTGACTAAGGGGCAGCATATATGCCAGTATTAGTGGGTACATGGGGGAATTTGTCTTCATGAAGACCGGGATATAGATGTGGGGAAAACAAATTTCTGTTCTCAGTAGTATTAAAGTGGAACAATTTTTATTGTAAATTATTGATACTTTCTTAAATTAAAAAAACAAAAACAAAAAACCTCTGAAGGTGTCATATAGGACACCATTGTCTTAGCAATCACTTTAGCGTTTGGACCCTGGGAGATGATGCTATAAAATGGACAGGTCCACACCTGCATTGATCATCTGAGGAGAGAGGTATGTGATAACCCTGTGTGCTGGGTCCCTTTGGATCCCTGTGGCAGTTTCAATTCTTGATTCAATTAGAATGTTCTTATTTAAGGAAACTAGGCTTTTAAAAAGTAGCACTTTGAAGAATCATCCCCCTTAAGCACTGAAGCACAGCAGGCACAACCAGTTCCCTTTGGAAAACGCAGAGCATCCAGCAACAGATCAATATGTTTGCACTGTGGCCGAAATCCAGCTCCATTTCTAGCCTGTGAATCTCCTCCAGCTGGGAGCATTTGATTTGGGTATTTTGTTCTCTAAGTGCAAATGCTTATCACATTTTTATTTACAGAATCAAAGAGATAGGATTCATCTCCTAATAAAACTGTAATTTTTTTTTAATGTAGTCTCTTTAAAAAATAGAAAACTTAGAGAAGGAGATGTTACATGTGCCCAGTAGATACACATCTGATCGGGACGGGGATGGGGAAGACACAGCCCGCTTCAAAGGACCCTGCCTTGGTGAGTCAGGGAGCTCGCTGCCACAGACAACACACCGAGCAGCAGACCCCGCAAGGGACCTTTGGCAGAAAGTCCGTGGACTCTTCTCCAGGGTCAGACATAAGATGCACTCAGAGCCACTTCCGTGTGACTCCTCAGAGTGTGTACTCAGACCACTCGCTCCAGAACCCTATGAGGAGGGATGTGTTCTTAAGGTAAAGCTGCTGGGCAGTGGCCCAGCTTCCTATGTGAGGATCTCTGAGGTCTGAGGTCCACAGCACTGGCTTTTTTAGAAATGCTAAAATTCGTAAAACACTCGTATTGTTTTTCTTAGAAGAATATAATCTGTATTTTTCACTCAAGTAATCAAAATAAGGGTAAAAAAAATCAATATTTACCATATACTAGTCATCATTCAACATATTCCCATTTATACCTTTATCAGTTTGACTTTTTTTTTTTTTTTTTTTTTTTTTTTTTTTTTTTTTTTTTTTTTTTTTTTTTTTTTTTTT
>PVIR01003661.1:0-41438 GCA_004026965.1 Petromus typicus | reverse complement strand
CAGTTTGACTTTTATGGTAACTTCATGAGGCAGGTATATTATAATTTCCATTTCATTGGTGAATGAGCAAAAGCACAGAGTGATTAAGTAACTGGCCTGACATCACACAGCCAGGATTTCAACCCAGCCAAAGTCTGAGTCCACCTTCTACATCCTCCACCAGGCTGTTTCATAGCTTGGCTTCCTGTCTGTGGCCCCAGTCATGATGTCGTGTCCACCTAGCAAATAGCTCCCTGTCTTTCATGACTAATTTAACACACCTGGCTCTGTGAAAACCTTTCTGTGAAATAGAGAACCTACTGCTGCTATCCAACAAAGGGGGAGGAAGCCACAGGCATGGGGGAGCACCAGGGAGACAGGAAGGGCCGGGCACAGAGGATGAATTCAAGGAGGGAAGTCAAAATCTGGTGCTTCAATGAAGACTGGTGCTAGTCCAGTGAGAAGAGTGACACTGTCGCCCTGCTCTGACGCACCACAATACTGACAGAGATCACTTGTCAGTGTAGTGCTTAAAACTACAGTTCTGAGCTTACTAAAAATAATCCCAACCCACAACATTCACTCTCACTGAAATGGCAATTAAACCATGGAAATCCAGGCCAGGCTCCCGAGATGTGTCCTCTTGTTTGCTAACGGAAGCAGATCAGAGGACCAGGCAGACCCCTGGACTGTGGCCAGGGCAATGTCCTAGGGACCCCTAAGGCCTGGCTGACTTGTTCACCATCTTTCCAAATGTCCAGGACGGTGTAAGAGTTGACAGATGTTTGTTGTATGAATTAATTCTGAATGATCACTGGTCATTTTCTGGTCTCTCACCAGTGGAAACATCAGAACCAGAGCAATAAGCCCCTTGTCCTCCCTCCCTCCTTCCAAGCTAGTGCCCCTGCTTTGCTACTGAGGGTAATTACCATTCCTTCATAGCTGGCCATATGCCAAATGACATGATAATGCTGTGTATTTATGTAATGCTATGACTGGAAGGAGAATGAATCCTTTTGAATTGTCTGACCCACCCACAATAGCACTGGGATCGCTATGACTATCATCCTCAGTGTGTGTGCAGAACCAGGAGACCCTGAAGGAAAGTTAATGACCTGCCCAAGGTCACCGCACTGGTGCTGCCCAGCCGACCTGAACAGCAGGCTTCCTGATGTCGGACTGGCTTCCTCCTCCTTGCTCACTTTGGCTCCTAATGCCATGTGCTGCCGCGCACATCTGTGAGCTCTGCTCACTTACACATTCCCTAGTATCTGATCCACTTTTACTCCCAGCCAAATACATTTCCAGTGTGACAGCCACTCCATCAGCCACTCCAAGCAGGAGGATTTCAAAGGACGGCTACTATTTTCTATGAGTGCCATTATTTATGTGCACAAATAATTGTGCGCATAATTGGCTAATGGAGAGTGCAATCGGCCACATGTGGGCATAATTAGCCACTTGCCCCTCATTTGGAGGGGCTAATTATCAAAGCAGGCAATTTTATATCTGCAGATAATTGGACATGCAGGAGAGAAAGACTGCTAGGAAATCCGGTCCTTAATTACCTTTCACATTCTTATTTCCAGAAAGGCATTTTCAGGTAAAGGTAACATTCTCTTCCCAGGTGCCCATTCAGATCCAATACCAGATCCAGTGGAAGAGCCAGAGAGTAGAACAAGCCAGGCTTGTGGATGAGGCTGAGATCTCAATCATCCCTGCCAGAAAACCCCAGCAACCAATTACCCTGGACATCGCTGAGGCCCTCCTAGTGGTCAGCCATCTGCCTAGGCAGATGACAGAGCTGCGTTTTCCTCCTTCTTTCAACTGTGTGTCGTTTCTGCTTTAGCTGTTTTAATGTTTTCTTCACCTTGTAGTTTTATAATCTCAGAGATGCCAGTTGGTTTGGCACACTTAGTGATTTTGTTCACTGCTGGAAGTAGGTCATTTAAAATGCTTTAACAGTACCTTTAACTAGTCATTCATCTGGGGATGTACCCAGAATAATAAATCGCAAATATGTCTCTGTGGTTTTTCTGAGATCTTAGATGGCAGAGATTTGACAGTCTCTGCTGTGCCCCCTGCATTCTGTTTAAGCAGCTCTACAAAACTTTTCCCACTCTCCCACCCAAGCACACAAAAATACACTTGCTAACAGCAGATCCTAAAAATACATATCACATGCAAGCACAAGGGAAAGTTTTAAAACATGAATTTACTCTTTAGGAATATGCAAGCTGAATAATTTTTTAAAAAGAAATTCCAAATCTCTTATGCTACCCCTCATCTCTATTAGAGTGCAATCTTCTAGGGAAACAGTATAGTTCCATGGTTAGGGAATAGATTTTTGTGCTGGAAAGATCTACATGCCAAATTGGCTCTGTCACAGCCAGCTATATGACCCTGGACAAGTCATTTAATTTTTTTCTGACTCAGTTTCCTCATCTGAAAAATGGGTATAGTAAAGATTGAATACGATGCAAATAAAGAGGTCAGGGATTTAGCTCAGTGGTTCTGGTGCCTGCCTTGCAAGTCAAGGGCCCGGGATTGATCCTGGTAGCCACATACAACAATGCCGGGCATGGAGGCTACAGTGCCTGATGTGGTGGCTCACGCTTGTAATCCCAGCACTGGGGAAGCAGAAACAGGAGGATTGCTGTGATGTGAGTTCAAGGTTGAGTTCAGGGCCAGCCTGAACTACAAAAGCAAGCCCCTGTTTAAAAAAAAAAAAAAAAAAAAAAAAAGAATGCAGATAAAGCACTGAATAGAATGCTAGATACACTGTCAGGGCTCAGATACATGGTTTCCATTGTCAGTTTGATGAGCCTCAGAACTTGCCTTCTCTGTACCAGTCACAGGTATTTTGTTACATCTCCATGCAGCCTCATCTCCCCTAGATAAGAATGCTGTCTTATACATCTTTATTCGGCACAGGTCTTGCATGAGTGCCCATGAATGATTTTCCACTCACCATGTGACACTTGATGCTAACAGGTGTGAAGCTCGGTCACAATGTCACACTTGCTTCCATGGATTCTAACACCCACCCTTGCCTCAGTGGTCACCTTCCCTGGATTGGGAAGACACATTTCTAATCTCTGTCTTTATCTTTTCAGCTTCCTGATTTCTGTGATCAGTGTGATCCAGCCAGCCCAGCACAGCTACTCCTTAGACTCCTCCTCCCTCCGACTGTAAGCACCGGAGGACCTTGAGTTCTCTTTGACTTGTTCATTTTGCTTTTCTTTTACCAAGACAGGGCACATTTGGGCACATTTCTTTCCACTCTGCTTTCGGCTTGAGTCCAGTTATGGTTGCTGTTTACCTCGTGGAAAATAAGCAAATGCTATATAGGTCAAGGTTTCGCTCCTTCCTCAGGAGAACTGGTTAGCCATTATCTAGTACACTTCATGCTTTACATCTATTCATGTTAAAACCTCTCATCCCTTGCATGGAACTATTACCCACCATTCCATATATATATTTATTTATATATTTATATATATATGCTTTATACATATTTATATTTTATATATAAATTTTATATATTTATATATTATATATATTTATATATAAAATTTATATATATATTTTTATATATATATATATATTTTTTTTTTTTTTGAGACAGGGTCTCACTTTGAGTTCAGACTGGTCCTGAGCTCAGCCTCAAACTCTCATCACAGCAATCTTCTTGCCTCTGCCTCCCAAGTGCTGGGATTACAGGCATGAGCCACCACGCCCACTGTGGTATGTGGTACTGGTTGCTGCTGGGTGTGAGTCTCCACACCTAGTATGGTATGTGGTTAGGGCGGGCGGGATCAAACCCAGGCCCTTGCACTTGCAAGACAGGCGCCGGAATCACTGAACTAACTCCCCGGCCCCACTATTCCCTATATTTAAAAATTAACTTCACTAATATACTTTTGACATACACAATGATCACATTCATTATAGAGAATTTGTACCTGTACATAATATAGCTTCATTCTTTTTTACCCATTCCCCTCCCATCCCTCCAACCTTCCTCCTTCTCTCACTGAACAAAACTTGGTTTCTCTTGTTTTCCTTCCATTTCTTTTTATTTTATTATCCCTCTTCCTTCCCTTTTTTGCTCCCCTCCCTTATTCTCTTTTCCATTTGAACATTTTCTTCCTACTTTCCAATGTCTATCATCCATTTTGGTCTTGACACTTTGAGATTCCCACACAAGAGAAACTGTTATATTTAAACATATGTTATTTATTTCACTTAAAATTATGTTCTCAGGGTGCATCCATTTACCTAAAAACGTCTCCAGTTTATCCACCTTTATGATAATGTAGTACTCCATTGTACATATAAAAACCACATTCTCTTTAGCCATTCATATATTGTGGGAGTACAGCTATTTTGATGATGTTGGTTCTTCCTGCCCACGAACAAGGGATGTCTTTCCATTTTCTGATATTCTCTTCAATCTCCTTTTTCAGGGTGTTATAGTTTTCAGAGTACACATCATTCACTTCGTTTGTTATGTTGATTCCTAGATATTTCTTTTTTATTTTTTTATTTTTGGATGCTATTGTGAAAGAAATTGATTCTCCCAATTTCTCTCTCAATAAGTCTATTATTTGTGTATAAAAATGCTATTGATTTTTGAGCATTGACTTTGTATCCAGCTATGCTACTGAATTTGCCAATTAAGTCTAGCAATGATTTGGTGGAGTTTTTAAGATCTTCTATATAAAGTATCATGTCATCAGCATATAATGACAGTGTAACATCTTCCTTTTCCTATTTTTATTCCTTTTATTTCTTTGTCTTGTCTAATTGCTGTGGCTAATGTTTCTAGCACTACATTGAACAGGAGTGGTGACAGTGGACATCCTTGTCTTGTTACCAATCTTAATGTGAAAGGTCTCATTTTGACCATTTAGTATGATGCTAGCTATTGGTTTCTCATAAATAGCTTTTATTAGGTTGAGATTTTTAAAAAGTCCATCTATTCCAATTTTCTGTAAGGTTTTGATCATGAAAGGGTTTTGGATTTTGTCAAATGCTTTTTATCCCTCCACTGAGATGACTGCATGTTTTTTGTCATTGAGTCTGTTTATATAGTGTATTATGTTTATTGATTTACATATGTTGAACCATCCTTGCATCCCAGGGATGAATCCAACTTGGTCAGGGTGTATGATCTTCTTAATGATTCTCTGTATTCTGTTCACCAGTATCTTGTTGAGGATTTTTGCATCAGAGTTCATTAGGGAAATTGGCCTACAGTTCTCTTCTTCTGTTTGGGTCTTTTTCTCCTTTTGGAATCAAAGTAATGGTTGCTTCCAGGAATGAATTTGGAAGTATTGACTCCCTTTCAATTTCATTAAAAATTTAAGAAGCAGTGGTATTAACTGCTGTTTGAAAGTTTTGTAGAATTCAGCAGTACAGCCATCAGGTCCAGGGCTTTTCTTTGTTGGTAAATTTTTTAAATTATATTTTCAATTTCACAGATTGATACTGGGGTGTTTAACATTCGTGTATCTTGTTCGTTCAACTTTGGAAGTTTGTATGTGTCTAGGAATCTATCCATTTCTTCTATGTTCTCCATCTTATTGGAATACAGATTTTCAAAGTAGGTGTTTATTATCCTTTGGATTTCTGGTGGATCTGTGGTGATTTCCTCCTTTTCATTCCTAATAGCATGAATCTGAGTCTCTTCCTTCCTTTGGTTAATGAGGTTTGCTAAGGATCTGTCAATTTTGTTTATCTTTTCAAAAAACCAACACTTTGACATGTTGATTTTTTTCTATCATTCTCTTAGTCTCCACTGCATTAATTTCTGCTGTAATCCTTACAATTTCTTGCTTGGTACAAACTTTGTGTTCATCTTACTCCTGTTTTTCTAGTATCTTGAGGTTCAGGATTAGGTTATTTGAACTTGCTCAGTTTTCCTGGGGTAGTCATTCACTGCTATGAATTTCCCTCATAAAACCACTTTCATTGTGTCCCATAAATTCCTGTAAGTTGTACTGGGGTTATCATTTAATTGTAAAAAGTGTTTAATTTCTTTTTTAATTTCTTCTGCAGCCCATTGGTTACTCAGCAGAGTGTTGTTATCCATTCATATATTGATGGGCAACTAGGCTGTTTCCAAGATTAGCTATTATAAATGGTGCTGCTATAAACATAGGTGTGCATATATTGTTGTGGCCTGAGGCTCTTAATCTTGGGGGTAAGACACCAAAAAGGAGAATAGCTGGGCCAAATGGAATTTCTTGTTTTAGTTTTTTCATGAATTTCCCTACTTATTTCCATATTAGTTGTTTCAGTTTACCTTCCTACCAACAATGGAGAAGTGTTCCTTTTCACCCACAGCCCCTCTAATCTTTGTTGCTGGTTGATTTCATAATAGTCACTGTTTCTGGAGTGAGATGGCATCTCAGTCTTTTTTTTACCGTAGTCTCTTGAATGCTCAGTGATGTTCAACATTTTTTCACAAATTTATTTGCCATTTTGATTCAATTAACTGATTCTTTGTATTGTTTTCTTAATTTCAATTGCACTAATTGCTATGGTAGGTAGATTTATTGCTAGTTTAAGACCTCTAGGAAATGACAACTTTTCAGAGATATCTTCTAAGTGTAGCTTGATTTTAGCTTTTGAGTCTGTCCCAAGATCCTGCCTCTTCAATTTATCAGGGATAAGTGCTTTCTGCATGCTTGGCCTAGCACCCAGTTCTTTGGTACTGGTCTGTGGTATTTATGACCTCCACACAATTGCAGTATTAGCATAAAACAAAGAACAACTGTGTTAGGTACTTTTCTCTCACTGTTGAGACAAAATACTCAACATCCAAAATAAAAAGAAGAAAAGGCTTCAGTCCACAGTAGGCCGGCTCCAAGGTAGGATGGCACAACAGACAAGCATCATAGAGGAGAAACAGTTTGTGGCTGGAAGAAGGTTGCAGAGCAATCAAGGAACAAGACAAACCTCGTTCTATTCCTTATACTGTATCCAGGCTGTTAGGATTAGAGTGCTGCAAACCCATCAGCGGACTGAGTTAGTAATCACTGATCCTTAATCTTAGCACATTAATCCTAGCACTCCACCATAAATCAGTCACACACTACTGATCCAGCCACCTCTGAAAAAGTTCCACCTGTGACTGCATGAGACTTTGGAGGATGTCTAGACACAAGCCATAACAACTAATCACAACAACTGTGTCACCCTGGCTAAAATAGTATCATCAGTCCTAACAATAGCAATAAGCCCAGAAAATGACAAACTGTGATAACTATTAACCTGTCACCTTTATCTAAAGGTCCATGATTTACAGTTGTATAACAAAATCTAAAACAAAACAAAAAATTATATGTGATAAATATCCCTCAGTAGAGTGATTTTACCCTCAGGGAAGAAAATTTAAAAGGGCTAAGAGGAAAAACTAGAAAAATAAAAGAAAAGAAAGAGATTAGAGGCAAATTTAAAGGACAAAAGTTCATTGAAGGTTTGAGAAACTGATAAAGAAGACAAGAAGGAAAGAAACAAGAAAAAACTAAAAACAAGAATAAAGCAAAACACAAAAACTAAAAACAATGTTCACACTCAGAAGAAATGGAAACAGTCAAGAGAAGAAAAAACAAAAACAAAGAAAAAAAAAAAGATTTTCTGTGATAGCAAGCCCCTGACCATTTTCTGGGTTCAGTAGTTTTGTGGTGGTGTCCACTTCAGGGGATACCACTGAGAGAGAAAGAAGGCAGACAGAGCACAGATCCACACGGGATGATTCTCATAAGTCTGCAGTAAGATTTGGGCAGGTTGCTGGATAATCCTAGCAAGCCTTACGTAGGGAGGGGGTGAGATGCCAGTGCTGGTGCCTTCAACTCCACTCAGGCTCAGGCTGACTCTGGCCTTTGGTAGTGGGACTGGAACCTGAGTTGTTTAGCTTACCACACTCTGGGTGCCTTTTGCCTTCTTGACTTCAGCTCCTTGAACCTGGATGTCTCCACAGTTGTTCCTCACCCACTTACCATGCAGTTTCAACACAGGGGGTGCTGAGATGAAGCCAGCCTCCAGTTACTTTGAGTTCGGAGTTCAACTGACTTCCCTAAAATGGCATTTGGCCAAGCACCCTCTCCAGGGAGGCCAGAACTCACTTTGACTGGAGTCACTCAGCAACTGCTGGAGTGCACAGAATCCACTGCTCTGATCCATTTCACCCTGGTGGCTCTGGAGTCACTTGACCCCACTGTGTCTCTATAGATTTAACCTTCTTCTCTCACACTGTGAACCAAGATTGAGGAGAAAGTGCAGTTGGCCATCTTCTTTTTTTTTTGCACTGTGGTCTGTCTCTTCACTTTCTCTGTGGGCTCCAATTTTCCCTTCAGATCCATCCTGGGCCCCAGGGATCCACCTCCATCCTTCCTTTCTTTGCCAAGTTATTTCTTTCTAGTATTTGGATTCTGAATCTAGGATTGGTCAATTTGTTGCTATCTATTTGCACCCTCTTCCCACAAGCCTGCCATCATTCCCTATTAATTTTATTTTAAAAAATTTTTTTAGGTTTTTTCAGACAGGTTCTCACTTTGTAGTTCAGGCTGGCCCTGAGCTCAGCCTCAAACTCACATCACAGCAATCCTCCTGCCTCTGCCTCCCAAGTGCTGGGATGACAGGCGTGAGCCACCATGCTCGCCACTGTGGTATGTGGTGCTGGTTGCTGCTGGCATGAGTCTCCACACCCAGTATGGTATGTGGTTACCGGGAATCAAACTCAGGTCCTTGCGCTTGCAAGACAGGCGCTGGAACCACTGAGCTAAATCCCCGGGCCCTCTATTAATTTTATTTACTTTCTTATTTTGTATTCCAACATGAGCTCTAATAACAATACAGTGGCTTAGTCTGTTTTCTGCTATAAAACAGAATACCTAGAACTGCATAATTTTAAAAGAATGGAGATGATTTCTTATAGAGAGTAAGAAGTTCAAGGTTAAGGATTTGCATCTAGTGGGCACCTTCCCTTTTTTTTTTTTTTGAGACAGGGTCCTGCTTTGTGGTTCAGGCTGCCCCTGAGCTCATTGTGCAGCCCAGGCGTGCCTGGAACTCATAGTAGTCCTCATACCTCTACCTCCTGAGTGCTGGCATTACAGATGTGAGCCACCACACCCGACATGGTGGTACGTGGTACTGGTTGCTGGTGGGCGTGAGTCTCCACACCCAGCATTGTTGTATGTGGTTACTGGGGATTGAACCTAGGCCCTTGCACTTGCAAGGAAGGTGCCAGAATCACTGAGCTAAATCCCCAGCCCAGGCACCTTCTTGTTGTAACATTCTACAACAGAGGGCAAAATGGCAAGAGCATATCACACAAGAGAGAAGTAGGCTGAAGTTATCCTTTTGTCAGAAATCTACTTCCATCATAACTCTCCCATCCTATCTTTCATAACAATGGAGCCCTTTTGACCTAATAATCATCTCTTAAATACCCAGGATTGTTCCATTGGGGTTAAGTCTCCAACACGTGAGTGTTTGTGGACATAGTCAAAGAATACCCAGTAGTGTACACTGCCCTCCAACACCATGCTATGGCCTACTGGTTCTTTTCTTTGGGTTGTTTCTTATGGATAATCCCAGATCTTTTTACTCATTTATCCTTCCTGCTACGCACTGCTCATTGATTCTCAATGCCCTTCCCAGTTGACTTAATTTTCAGCTCCTGACTCCGTTATAGGACACAAAGTTTTAAAACAACAGGCCACTCTCCATTGTTCAGATATTCACATTTTCTGTGAAAGAGGGAGGGGGAAAGTCAAATGAAGGCCATTTCGTAGCTAATCTACTGGGTCCCTTTTCTAACCCAGTTTTAATACTAATGCAACCCTCCAGGCAGTTGCTTTCATGTGCTATTGAGGCTTTTTCACTCACTTCAAAATGGAATTCTTTACTGTGCAATGCACACAACTCTCTTAATGTATCTCAGCCTTGAAATATTGACTAAACTAATATAGCTCTTCCTTGAAAGAAGAAAATATATATACTGCCTTGTTTAAAGTTAAAAATCTGCACTGAAGAGCTTACCACAAAAGGAGTGTATCTCAAGGTCATCTGCAATTCATAGTAACTGACACTCCATGCACCCCCTCTGAATGTCCATTGATCACAGGCGGGGTGGGGGAGGGCAGAGAGAGGTGAGAGAGGCAGGATGGAGGGAGGTACAGAGTGAAATGAAAGAGAATTATCACGAAGGGCACCTTGCAGCATTCTCTGTGACTGCTCTGTACTCCGGCTGAGTGAGAGATCGCAGACTGAGCTGGGAACATTCGGCCTGTGTGATCCTTTCGGAAATTTGAGAGACTTGATACAAAAATTGAGATTTCTGGCTTTTCCAGAGAAATCTTCAGTAGTGTCCATACTGGGCCTGCATGTCTTCACCAGAACACAATTAGCTGGAAATGTGGAGCGGCTGCCCCCTTTAAAACAGATATACATGCGCACTCCTGCCAGAAATAGCTCCTCTGTTCCGGCCATAGCTGTCTTATTCCCAACCAGAACCACTCTGTGCTGTTAGCCAGGCCTCTGCAGTCATTTGCCTTTGTGACTTCTATCCTGAAAAACCCCCAAACTTACTTATATTTAAAAATTTTACAGTGATGATTTATAGGACCAGTGTACAGTAGAAACCTGAAATTTGCAGGGTTTACATTCCCAGCCGACCCATGAATTGAGAAAAGCCACAAATTTCAGATATGATAAGAAAAATGCCGGGGATTTGGCTCAGTGGCTCCGGCGCCTGTCTTGCAAGCCCAAGGACCTGGGTTCAATCCCTGGTTAACCACACACGATGCTGGGTGTGGAGACTCACCCCCAGCAGCAACCAGTACCACATACCACAGTGCTGGGCGTAGTGGCTCAAGCCTGTAATCCCAACACTCGGTAGGCAGAGGCAGGAGGATTGCTGTGATATGAGTTTGAGGCTGAGCTCAGGGCCAGCCTGAACTACAAAGCGAGACCCTGTCTCAAAAAAACCTAAAAAAAAAAAAAAATGTAGAAATGCTGGTGTGCGGGTTACAGGACAGCAGCCAGTCAGCAGCAAAGAGAACAGAATAACACTCTTGGATTGGTTATTTGTAAACCTTCTTCCAATAAAACAACTGAAAGTTTGTTTTATAGTTTCTGAGAACTTTCAGGGGTTTCCCAGAACAATTATTAGGTTCTAAGGGAGAATCCACGAATCTTTGAGGCTACAAACTGTGAACTGTGACTTCGCAGGGTTCAACTATAATGGCATTATTTTATTAATTTCTGAACCTCCATAGGTAGTCTTATATAGAGTAGATGTTCAATTCAATTAGAATGAAGTGCTTTCTGGATTAGGTGGGTGAAACATCTGGGCAGATGGAGACTCTGAGTGGCCTTCCCGAAGCTTAGACACATTGCTACTATACTAGTGGGACTTGAGCTGCACAAAGTCATACTTACGTTCTACTGTCTTCATGGTGGTAGAAAAGTCTCTTCTAGAGGTTGTATGGGACACAAGTTTTTTAAAGAGAACAAGTTAGAACTACACCAGGGAAACTCCTTAGTAATGGATGACACTTATTAATGGGGGAGAATTTGGTGCTTAATAAGAGGCAGGCAGCCCTAACAAAGTCATTTCACCTTCATTAAGATAGTTTACCTCCTTGGGTCTCAGTTTCTTCACTAGAAAACAAGGGTCTGTTGGTCGAGGGCCCATTCAGCAGTGAAACAACCTATTCTCCCTTTCGTTAAGAGAAGATTTAGTAAACTGGAGTTATTCCAGCAGTTTCACACAGCTGTCTTTATAATTAAGCTTGTTCCTTATGCTAAAATAATTTTAGGCAGGGAGAGAAAGGAGATTTAAAAAATAATTGAAAGGAAAAAAATGGAAATAGAACTTCTGCAAATAAGAAGGGGACCAAGACATGGAAGTTGGTAGGGGTAGGAGGGGTGAAGGAAGAAAAAGAATTAAAAGGTGTTATTACATGTACCAAAGCCCCACAATAAATGCAATCATGATTCAAGCATGTACAAAGAAAAACAAAACTTTTTCTAAATTCCAACTAACATAATCAACTTTGTATTTCTAATGTACAAATAAGTGGGAGAGTCTGCAAATGCTATTTTCCTCTCCACCTGGCTCAGGCTGACTAGGCCTTAGATTGCTGCCTTCTCGAGCCACTTCCACTACAGACACAGTGGAAGGGCGAGCCCTGCCCAGATCCAAAGACAACTGTGCCACACTGTCTTCAAAGCTCCTGCCTGCTCCCTAGGTCCTGCACTAGAACTCGTACTAATCACAGTGAAATTAAATGGGCATCTTTCTGGTTTTGGGAAGAAAATTTAAAACCAAGAAGTTATTCCCCCTCCTGATGTGACATCTCTATGTGAGCAAAGCATCCCCTCCTGAAGTGAAGAATAAAGAGAACACCCAGGTGCTAAGTGATTCATGTCTTTTCTACACACTGAAGCCAAGAAAGAGAATTAACAGAGCAGTTTCTGTTCTTCAGATCTGCATGACCCCAAAAAAGCCCCTTTCTCAAATTAAAATCTGGGTGGTTTGTTTGTTTGTTTGTTGTTTGTTTCTTGAGACAGTGTCTCTCTTTATAGTTCAGGCTGGCCCTGAACTCACTATGTAGCCCAGGGAGCCTCAAACTCACAGCAATCCTCCTGCCTCTGCCTCCCAAGTGCTGGGATTATAGGCATGAGCCACTGCACCTGGCACTGTGGTATGTGGTATTGATTGATGGTGGGCATGGGTCACCAGGCCTGCCATTGTTGTATGTGGTTACTGGAGATGGAACTTGGAACCTTTTCCTTGCAAGGCAAGTGCAACACCGCTGAGCTAAATCCTCAGCCCTTAAAACTCTGTTTCTAAACATCCAAAAAACTGCCAATAAAATTTTTTATTGATATTTTTAAAAGCATATGGTTGGACATTCTTATAGTATAAAATTATTGTGTTGCTCTTATTTATTGTTTGTGTGTTGGGTACTTCTTTCCACTTCTCAATATTGACTGTCAAAAATATGCTCTTCCTAATTATATATTTTGCCATTGTTGTTTTACTCTGGGTGCAAGAATTAATGGATGGGGCAAATAGTTAGAAATTGAAGGTATTAAGTATAAAGAAGCCAAGAAAACAAAAAAACTGGTGTTTGTGGAGGCAAGGACATGTGCCAGGTACCATAAAATAAAACACTTAAGAGAACACAGCATGGCTAGGATTTAAAAGTTCCCAGGTTTTCTAGTAGTGCTTAACAGCTATTTGGAAAATGCATTTTCTAATGCATTTCATTCATTGATTTACATGCTTAATTGTGGAAAGCAGCACTGTGCTTCTCCAATATAATACCTAATCAAGCCTATATCAAACCCTTAGAACAACACCTGATTAAATAAAGTCAATGATATTTATCTCCATAGCCAATATGAACACTGTTGTTGAATCACATACCTATGTTTGCACTTATCTGTTCACCTATATGTCACCAATCTGTCTACCTACACACTGAGCAACTTAAGGAAAACTACAATATCTTAATTATATTAGTAGCCTTAGTGCCTAGCACAATGCCCAACACAGAGCTGACCCTTGGAAAATGTTTATTGAATGAAGATCACCATTGCCTGGAAAGACCCATGAAACACTGAATTGGTATTGATCAAGGTCCAGCACAAGTTGTCCAATCCTTCATGGATTCTGAGTGTCAAGCTAGAAGCTTCCTCTCCCCCTAGAGATCTGAGGCCAGGAGATGGGTCAGTTCTCTTAGTTCTGGCCTATAACATTTCTAGCTGCTTCCCTCTCCACTGAAGTCCTGGAAAGCCTCGTGTGCATGATGGTAAATTATGGCTCTGACTCAGAAGACACCCTAGATAAAGGGATCCTTGAACACTGACAAAGGTGTAGTGAGAGACATAATGTCAAGACCGAGGAGGTAGACTGGAGGTGGCCAATTAAAACAGGATTTCATAAACTCCCTCAGATTGGCCAATTATGTTGAAGGCTATTGTTAATCTGTGCTGTACCATTTGACAGATGAGAAAGGAAGAGAGAAGGCATAAAAGATGCTTTTAAACCTTTAATGCAAAGGGAAAAAATAGGATGTTGGCTGTCAGGAAAAGCAGGGTCAAGGAAGATTTTGTTTTCAGCTTTTGTTGTTTCAAATCCTTAGTAACATTGCACTAGACAAAATCTGGAGCGAAGAAAAAAATAGATCCCCTTACCCTTAGAACTCATATTTAAAGAGGGCATAATAATTTAAAATGTGATTTGAAGTCAGCCATGACATAACCTTCAAAGATTACAAGAAATCAGAGGGGGAAGCAAAGGCCTTAGAGAATGTGACTTTACAACTAAATGTCATTTTGACAGCTTTTTTCTTGGAGGTACATCTAAGACTATTTGAGTTGTCATTTTCTCCAAGAAGACTTCACTTTAATTAAACAAATATTGAATATTTTTCAAGATAAAATGGTAAAGAATGTGCTTTGAAGTCTTGGCCTTCAAACGCTATTATATGAGATCCTCATTGGAAAAAACAGTGAAGAATATGGAAATAAATGCAAGCAGGTCTCATAAATGAAGCTCTGTGAATGTTAATGGTACAGTTTTAGTAAGGCCTTTTAAAAAGCCAAGAGAGAGCTTTATTATTTCAAATATCACAGATCGGAGACTTTATTATTTCAAATACCACAGACCCAAGGGCTCCCTATGGGAAACAGTGATAAATATTGGTGAAATGTCTATAAAGACAAAGAGGCAAAAAATAAGCCAAAAATTTCAGTTGGCTACTCGCAAAGCTGCCTAACCTTTCATTTTAACTGCCTTTTTGTAACAAACCAGAGAAAAGATCTAAACGCCAAGTGTGATGGTTACCCCTGAACATGGTCTGAAATATTTGCTATAAAGGGATTTAAAATGCAATTGCTTTGCTTTCAGCTTGAGTGCAACGAACTGGGGAGAAATTGAATTTTGCCTGCCAGTGGCCTGGGATGGCATGAGTGTCCGTAGGAGGGTGGGGGTGGCAGGTGGAGCAGAGTCCTCCATGCTACAGCCTGGAAGAGTGGAAAAGGCAGACATGCGTTTTAATCCTGGCTCTTCCACTTTGTAGCCTCAGATCCTGCATAAGTGATAAGCCTTCTTTGGCTCCATTTCCCTTGTCTGTAAAATGACTACATTAATATCAAACTTAGAGACCTATAGATAGGAGGAAAAGACAAAGTTCATTCATTCAGCAAAGTCATATTGACTATCTCTACATGCCAGGCTCTGTGAGGGGCTCTCAAGACACAAGAGGAACAAAAGATGTGGACATTGAGTGCAGAAGGCAGACAGTAGGGAAAATACTTAATAGATGTGGACCTAAGAGAGGTGAGGACAAGTGTTCCGAGGAAGTGAAGCAGGGGTAGCAAATGTTTTTCTCACCTGGTCCAGCAGGCTCTTGTTCCAATGTGACTATGACCCTCCTACAATCGAGAGCAGGGACCCCCATTCTCACCTCTTGACAGTAGGCGGGTTTTATGACTATCTAACCAAATCGATTATGTGCATGTGATGCTATGTGAACTCCAAACGTAGGTCACATGAGACACCACATGGGAATCTTGACCTTTGACCCCAGTGTGTGAAGAACCCACTGTCCTGAGGCCAGCATGCTTCGAGGAAGTTCAAAGTAGCCCACAAGGACAGGCCACAGGGAGGAACCGGAGCCCACAAGCAGCCAGCTCCAGCAGCTAAAACCCTGCACTATTTTCCTTCTAGCTGCCGTCTAACTGCAACCTCACAAGAAATCCTAAAACCAGAACCTTTCAATTGAGAGAATTTCTGATCCTCGGTGACCATGAAAAATAAAATGATTGCTGATGTTTTAACTTGCAGATGACTTGTTATACATTGATAGATAACTAGAATGGTAGAAAAGAAGAACCAGAGAGTATAGTTTTACATACAGGAGAAAGAAATAATTTCATTGGGATGTCTGCTGGACAAATCGATGAGCTAAGCCGGGGGCGTGGAGTTTGAAGCTAAACTAGAAGGTGAATGAAGACAGTGTGGCTGTTCAAGTGACAGCAAGGAGACCAGAGTGTGGCCGGAGCTGAGGAAGACAAGAAGAGTGAGACTGAAGATGAGAGCAAAGGCCAGAAGGAAAAGCCTGGCCAGATGCTGTGCAGATCAATTTTTCCTGAGTTGGGAAGCCACTGGATGGTTTTGGCCACAGAATATGTGACAGAACATGGTTCATGTTGTCAGAGGAACACTCTGGATGTTCTCATAACCCTGGTACCTTTGCTGTACTTTTCTGATAGCATCTCCAAAAAAGTGAAGATCTTCTCAGTAAGCTTAAGCATTGTGCCCTATTCCTCCTAAGCTACTAATGGCAAACATGGGGTACAAACCCACATGGTCCCTTTCTCATCCTAAGGAAGTGGCTTTAGAGGAAGTTGGCCCCCTACCCTACTTGGCGACGAGTACTTGCCATCACCTCAGCTCTTCATAAGGCTTATAAGCTGAGTCTCTGGGGCTAAGATGAATTCAAATCTTGCCTTTACCATTCATGAGCTGTCATAATGAGTAAGTTACACTAACTTCTCTATGCTGCCATTTCCTCAACTGTAGGAGGAGGGTAATAACTATACCTGCTTCAGAAGGATCAGGCTAGGGTTAACAAAAAAGGCCTCCCAAGCACTTGGTCTAGTCTCTGGCACACAGGAAGACCTCTTTCATGTCACAGGGCTTACAAGCACAAGCATCCAGCCTGGTTCCCATCATGCCTCACTCAACTCTGCATTAAAAACGGCATCATTCTGCCCTCAAACCCCTCTGAACCACCTCTATCCCACTTCTCCTTCCATTTGGGCTCAACTGCAATTTTCCTGGAAAGTGCTCACACTTCCCTGGTGAAAACCTCCTAATCTTGCTTTCAAGAAATTCCAACATAATCTACCTTTCCCCTTCTGTGATTTCTAACTCCCTTCTACAGTTACTTGTGTCAAAATCTTAGGAGTGTGCTACACACTTTTATTGTACCACATGCATTCTCCCCGGTCTCAGTACCTCTCCTCTCTGCTCTTGCTAAGACCTTAGTATGGAAAAGCCTCACCTATCTCAGCACAGCTCCAGGACCTCCTTCATGATCCACCTCCGGGTCACCTGCAGGGGGCGCTTTGGAACTCTCATCCTCACCCCTTCTGTCCACTTCCATAGCTCACCATTTATCTCTATCAGAGCCCCTACGTCATGACAGCATCTCTTCAAAGCTGACACCTAGGATGATACCTGTCATGTTTCTATCTCTCACACCTGAAACAGCCTGGCATACAGCAGTTGGTAGATTGTCACTTAGTGAGTGAAGGTATTTCAACATGCTAGAAAGGGTACGTGCGTATGCTGTCAGGATATGTACTATAGGATTTGCATCAGAAAGAAAGACCAAGTTTAAAATCTCCCTTCATTTTGAAAGGAATGTGTTTTCAATGGAACCTGCTCTTGAGAACACTTTACCAGGGTATCATGTCCTTTGACTTTAGCCTTGTATTCCTCTCCCTCCCAAGACCAGCCTATATTTCCTATTTTTAAAATGTTGTATTCTAAAAGCATAAAACTTTGGAACTGTGCTTGACTTTTAAAAATATCCTTGACTTATTCTGTAGTTCTTTCTCAGACTTCCCTACTGGCTTCCTCATAGATATCCCTAATTCTCCACTATCACACTTGAATAATCACACTCAGATTCTCACTCTAATTTTCTGAAGTCCAATACCAATGATGTTATTCATTTTTTAAAAAATTCCTTCATATCTAATAAGATCCAAATCCTTCAGCTGTCATTGAAGGCTTTTATCATTTCATTTTAACCTCACTTTCTTAGATCAGTGATCTGGAGAAGACAAAGAACACTGTCTTCAAAGTTGAAAGTTTTCCACAAGTAGTTGAGTCTTGAAAGAGCCATGGAATTCAACTTGGTCTAGTGATCAGAGTTACAAGTAGATGAAGATTCATAATCCCAGGTCTGCCATTGATTCGAGTCAGCTAAAAGTCACTGAATTTCTCTGAATCTAGTTTCCTTACTCAAAAATAAGAGACTCATCAGCATTCCTAGATTCCATTGAGCTAGAAAAGTAGGCATTTGATCTCAGAGCACAGAATCCCTTTGCATAGTGAACCAGTTACTGGAAAAGAGATTAGCCCCTTCAAACTATGCCCTCAGTAACCCATCTCTTCATTCACACTCACCTTCTAGCAGCTAGTCAGCTATAAACTCATCAGTAGACTAATCCACTGATCATTACTATGCCTCTATGATCCATTCACCTCCAACAGTTCCAATCGTGAGCACATGAAACCTGGAGGGGACAGTCTAAATATAAACAGTAACAGTGATCTTATACGGAAATAAGTTTGGATATAGAATGTTCTCTAAAAGGCTTATGTGTTAAAGCCTTGGTCTCCAAAACAGCAGTGTTCAGGGGTGGCTTCTGGATCCTGAGGGCTCTGATTTCATTAAAGGATTAATCCACTGATGAATTAGCTTTAATGAACTATCGGGAAGTGGTGGAAACTGTAGGAAGTGAGACCTACTTGGAAGAAGTAGGTTAGTGGCGGCATGCTTTGGAAGGATGTGTCTCCTACCCAAACTCTTCCTCTTCTCCTATTTGCTTCTTTTCTATCACAAGGTAAGCAGCTGCTCCTCCAGTTCAGGCTCCTGCCACCATGATAATTTTGCCTTGATTAGGGCCAAAGCAATGAAGCTGGCTGACCTAAGACTGAAATCTGTGAACTATGGATCAAAAGAAATCTTTCTTCCTTTAAATTGATTTTCTTAGGTGTTTTTCACAGCAGAAAGATCACTAACACATAAGGTCATTGCAGGTATAATTAATTAAGATGAGGTCATACTGGCCAATACAAGCTTACTATCCAGAAGCGAAGGAGAGACACAGAGAGGTGAGGATATCGTGAGAGCACAGGGGCTGAGACACAAGTACTGCAAGGCAAAAAATGCCAATGATTGGTAGAAAATGGCAAGAAACAAGGAAAGATTCTCTGACAGTTTTCAAAGGTAGTGTGGCCCTGCCAACACTCTGAGTTTGGTTTTCTGGCTTCTAAACTATGAGAGAAAGTCTGCTGTCTTAAACCACTTAGTTCTTGTTTTGTTTTGTTTTTTTTTTAAATTTAGCTATATAGGTTGCTAATAAATATCTTCTTCTACCCAGGAATGGTGGTGTATACCTATAGTTCCAGCACTTGAGAGGAAAAGGCAGGGGGATAGTTGTAAGTTCGAGGCCAGCCTGAGCTGTATGGTGAGTTCAAGGCCAGCCAAAAAGTTAGTGAGACTCTGTCACAAAAATAAAACAAAACAAAAAATATCTTCCTCTCAAAGTGAAGAAACACCATCTAATCTTCTCCTAAGATTTGAAATAACTGTCATTAATAAATCCCTGAAATAAAATACCTTGAAGAAAGATGGTGTCATCAGTGGTGACCCCACAAAGGTCACCATCCTTGAGAAGTAGGCTTTGTACAGCATATAGAACAGGCTGGATGGAGTCTTCTAGTTTCAGCCACTTCAGCACAGTGCAGGTATTGGAGGGAAAGGGTGGACAGTGGACATAGAAACTAAAAGGACTATTGTGTATTGTGAGCTGGTACTTTAAAAGCAAGATACTGAACTTCCTACTAAAAATGTACCAATTCAAGCAATTAGAAAAATAAGAGTTTTGTTCTATTTATATCCCAAGTTGAAAGGTAAAAATGGCAAACAGAACATAGCAAAAACCAAAACTATCTATATGCTTAGGCATAAAGTACAGTGTTTCAAAAATAATAGATGAGAAAAATCTATTATCAGATGGTTCAGGAGAGATTTTCTGAAACCTATGGTACACTTTGTTGAATCAAATTTCCAAATAGACTTCAAATGAAATCTCTTTTTTTCAGACATGAAGCTATTACTCAAAATCAACAAAGAGCAAAAGGGTCATATAACAGGAATGGGAATTTGTCAGCTGTTTCCATGCAGAACTGAATTCAGAGAAATATTCATTTTCTCACCAACAGCTTGTCATCAGCTACAAGTTCTGTGCAGAAATAGCCAAGGGATGCTTGACAGTCCAGCACGTACACAGATGCAGTGTGGGTGCAGCAGCACCCCTTCCTGTGCAGAATAGAAAAGTCAGCAGAAATTATGATTAAAGGGATCGCTTACGTCCCCTGAGCATGGAAAATCAGTATTGCGGTACTTAGCTACTCGTGCCTGCTGCGTCAGCCAGGTCTCTACGAGATCTGTGGTTTTCTGCGTTAAAGTGGGAGTTATATGATATTCACTCATGAGTGGTCAGAGAACACCTAGCATTGATGTTGTTAAATGTATAAAGAAGGTTTAAAGGAGTCTATGCTAATAAGGATAATTGCAAGTCATTAGGATTTTTTTATGTGCAGAAAACTGATCTTATTGATAGGGAGAGTCACAAAAAGTGATGTGTCACAAAAGAGGGATTGAAATTCCTACTTAGCATCTGGCAGTTTACACTCTATTTGTTTCCATATGTACTTGTTGAAATTGTTTATGATATAAGTTTTTTTTTTTAATCTCCAAAACAAACATAGCAGCCCTTATTATTTCCATGGATACTGGAAGCCTGAATGAGTGGATGTCTTCTATGTAAGTCCATTTTTAAAAATGAAAAAAAGTGAAGTAGAGACAACATGAAAAGAATTATGATTTACCCTTTCTACTTGCATAGATACTAACGAAGAAGTAAGAAAGTATGATTCTTTTCTCTCACCTTTCCCTGTCCTGAGTCCTCACTTTTTCTCTTATGTCCTTGACATAAATATATACTATATAAATATTTTTCCTTTTTTTCAATAGGAATTCATACTGACCTCTCCAGGGCAAGACCACAGGAAAGCACATTTGATTATCTATTCAACAAATGTTTATTCACTGCTTTCCATAGATAAAGGACAATGTTAGGTACAATGGAAAGTAGAAAGTAGTTTAGGACATCATTTTCGTCTTGAGAGTCTACAGATATATAAGCAATGGATACAAATAATAAAAGCAAGTAAGTATACAACATCTGCCAAATGCATAGGGCAAGCCTTTGCCTTCGCCTCTCTGTGTTTTTATTTTTTTCTATAAAATGTGCCAGTAATGTAATGATAGGAGCTGCTGCCACTCCTGCCCTATGTATCAGAATGTCCTGTAACTGCGCTGTATGACATTCCTACCAGATGTTTCAAGGATATTCTGTTAACTCTGCCCCTCCACTTCTGTGATCCTGCTCATCTGCTATGTTTCAGGAATGTACTAAATCTACCATCCTGATTCTGTGAGCATGTTTGCCTAGCCGTGCCCCTTAGATCTTTATATAAGGCTGTTTCCATTTCTGCTCAGCGCTCAAATTCAGAGTGGGCAATTTCCTCCCAGTTAACTTTCTGATTCTCAAGTCTTCAAATTGCTGTAGCTGTGGCACCTGGCTATAACACCTCGCTTCCACTGAGCTTCCACATAATCACTTTCACTTTGCCACATCACTGGTAGTCTACTTTCTCCAACACCTATGACCCACCAGGGGTCAACTCAGGACCTTGAGGTGGAGAGGCAGCCACAGTGCCAGGGAGCTACATCCCAGGCCCAACTAGACCCAGTCTAGTTAGTAAAAAATATGAATTGTTGAACCAGGAATTTAGCTCAGTGGCACCCTGCCTATCTCAAAAGCACAAGTTCCCGAGTTTAATTTTTGTTGGAGGGATAAGTTGTGTGTAGTTAGCTATGGATTAGGCTGGAAGTCAATCGAAGTTTGGTTGAAGATTGCATTAGATGGCAGGTTAAGTTTATAGTATTAGTTTTCAAAAAATTTTTTAGCTTTATTTTTAAAATTATGAAATGGGAGCAAAGCATCTTTGGGTAAGTGAGAAAGGAAATTGTTTCTCCCTATGTTATTCACAAACTTCAGTTCCTTTAAGGAGTTCCACAGAACCCTGAGGACTCTACAGAGCATTCTGTTAAATACATATTGCAGCAGACAAAGTGAAGCCATTTAAAGTTTCTAAGCACCGAGATGACAAAATTAGAACTGAATATGCAGGAGATACACCTGGAATCACTGTTGAGTTAACTGGCAAAGAACAGACTAGCAATAGGAAAACAGAAATCAGAAAGCACTGGCTAACTGTTAGTCACTCAGTCAATATTTGCTGTTTAAACAATAATACCAGAGCAAGAAATACAGAGAAGTATTGTCAAAGAATAATAAATAACTCTTTCTACTGATTGATTACGTCAGCCAACAGAGAGAGTTATAATGAAAAATTCAAGATTTCTAGTGTAGGTTTCTGGGAGAAATATGGGGAAAGCTACAAGAAATAAAAAAGGTCAAGAGGAATTGAGGGAGTGGGACAACACGTGTTAGTTAGCAAGGTGAATATATAGCAGAGATAACTGTGAATGTTTAGAAACTCTTGGAAATGGGAAGCTAGAAATTGAGAGAAAAACCAGAGTTAGTGGCAGATAGAATAACGTAATAAAGACGTATGTCATAAAGTAGTAAAGACATAAAATGACAGAGAAGTCAATGAGGTGTGGCAGCTTCTGAGAAACAAGGGCACTGAGAGAAAGGGAGGTGGGGGAAAGCTGAAAAGGTAACAGAAAGTTTAGAGAAGTAAAAGAAACCCTCCTTCATTTCATGTCATAAATACCAAGTGAGAGACTCTCGAAAGGAGGAGACAACCCACACAGTCAATTTCTTCAATGAGATAAGAAGGAAGAGAAACACGAAAAGGCCATTATGCTTTATTTGTGTCGGTTACTTTTAAAACATCAGCGTCAAACAGTGATGAAGGAAGTCTGATTACCCCGGATTAAGATATAGTGGTTAAGCAAAGGAAATAATGATACTGTGCACGCCAGGCTTTGGAAAAGGCAACTAGCTCATAACTGAATTATAGTAAACATTTTCTTTCATTTTATTAAAGCTTAAAAAGATTCTGAGCAGGTTTTTAGGAAAATAGCAAAAGAGAAAAAAGCCAAGAGGGAAAACTAATGGGAAAAAATAACTTAGTCAAGTTAAAATTTTTGAATGAGTAAAGCCTACTTGTCAAAGATGGATACATAGTGAAAAAAAGGGTGCCTGAAATTGAACATGAGTCTTGTTATCAGACAATTTTTGTATATAACATTGCGGCTTAAGAAATTCTGTGACATGCTTTAACCAGTTAGCATCCGGAGGGAGGCTAAGCACCAGTTCTTTAGTTACACGGGAAACAGAGAAGTTTCTAACCTTGAAACACTGTGAGGAGCCAGTGGATACCAAAATCCACAATAGCTTGAATCATTTATATAAAATGGCATGGTACTTGCATATAGCCCATGCATACCTTCCTGTATATGCTGGTTCAAAAAAAAAAAATTGATCATCAATGTCTCCATGTACATAGTTTCCTGATTTTGTTAGGTGTTAATGGATGCAAGGATGAGATCAACTTTAACTATAGTTTCTTAAACAAAGACCTGCCAGCCACATGGTGCCTTAGTTGTAAAGTTCAGCTTTAAAAAGGCCAATGAATGGGCCACTGATTTTTAAGTCTGAGTGACCCCTACATTGATCTGGGAAGATTGAGTTAATCAATTGATAAACCAAGTCCTTTCTTAATGTTCCTGCAGAGAGTCAATGCAAAATGTGTTAAAGAGTAATGTTATTTTTAAGGTTAAAAATACCTTGAAGAAACTGGGCCTCACAGATCTGCATTTTTATTTCATTAGTGGCATGGTTGGTTCCAGCACACAGTTTAAAATTTTTCCAAAACATATACTTAGTATGCGCAGAAATATTTTATCCATCTCTAATTTATTTAGTGTAAGAAATGAGAAAAGGAATAAGCTTATTTCTTCCCCACTGGCTAATAGATCATCTCAATAGCAATTATTGCATGATGAGTTTTGGCCACTAGTTTCCCATGTGACTTATTTTATGCTTTTGCAAGTCCACATTCTTAGACTCCTCTGTCTCTCTGATCCATTGGTCTATTTGTAGACTTGTTCTGATTTAATTATTTTACCTTCATAATACATTTTAATATTTTGTATTTCTCTCTACAGTAGAAATTCAATTTAACATTTCCTGTGATTGGGATGCTTCCCTGTACAACCCTGGGAAGGATTTAAGATGATGGAGATGAGTTGAGAGTAGATTTTTAAATCATGCAGAGTAGCAAGCTTCTCTTTTACCAGAGTGAACGTCTTCTCTTCCATCTAAGACAGCTGGGATTTTGCAGTGAGTAGCAAGAAACCCAGAGTGTTCTGAGCTGTCTGCTCTCCCTCCTCCTGTCTTCACAATTCTTCTGTAATCTTGGTTACATTAAAACTGGGCTTTAAACACTCAGGGGGAGGAGACGGACAGTCATTCCAGAAGACACAGTGCCTGCCCCGGTTTTACAATCCTTTAAACCTCCCTTTAATTTTATCAACTGTACTCTATACTTAGAGGATCAGATCAGATTTCTCTACACGATTGATTCCATAAGCATACACATGACTATGAACAATATCGGTTTTCTCTGACATTGGTTTCCCAACAATAGGTCATTTGGGTCATTATTTTTTCTCTTAGCTTTTTGTTTTCTTTTCATCCTCATCAGCCTTTTATTAAGAGCTATATATCTTTCCTTTACTGCCTAATTGATATTTACATTTTTACTACCTGTTTTTAACCTTTTATTTTACTTGCTTTTGACTCAGAACAAGGCAGAGGCTTCCATGTCTTCCTTTTTTCAGCAGAGAAGAGGCAGATGCCACAGCACAGAGTAGGCTCTGGAGATCAACTGTACGAAAGGCAGGAAGAGGACTGATTCCCAGTGAAAGTGGCTGCCACAGTCTAACCACCAGGGAAGGTGAGGAGTCAGTCTATTCAGTGAAAAATTGTTTTGTGAAGAATCTAAACAAGTTGATTGTTGTTCCTGACATACACTCAAAACATAAGACTGACTGGGACAAGACTATTAGGAGCTGAAAAAGACTCTGCTCTGATGCCCAGAGGCACTGAGGCTGCCCTTACTTCCGTAACATTCTTCCAAAAGAGTGGCCGGGGAGTTAGTTCAGTGGTTCCGGCGCCTGTCTTGCAAGTGCAAGGACCTGGGTTCGATCGCCAGTAACCACATACCATACTGGGCGTGGAGACTCACCCCCAGCAGCAACCTGCCACATACCACAGTGCCGGGCATGGTGGCTCATGCCTGTAATCCCAGCACTCGGGAGGCAGAGGCAGGAGGATTGCTGTGATGTGAGTTTGAGGCTGAGCAAGGGCCAGCCTGAACTACAAAGTGAGACCCTGTCTCAAAAAACCTAAAAAAAAAAAAGAGTGAGCACCAGTGCCTGATGCTTTGTTTCAGCATTTTTATTTTTGATACTAGATAATTCCAAAGAATCATTTTCTACTTGACCTGAAGGAAAATGGCCATAGGAGGAACAAAAGGCAGTTGCAATGAAACCACATAGTAAAACACCTAGGCAAAGTGATAAAGCTGTAAGTAGCTACTAGAGTAGCATCCCCAGAGTGTACTGCATACTTCCTGGCCAGAGGCACATCACCGTATCTCCCAAAAACTCATGTGTTAAAACTTGCGCCCTAACTGATGGAGCTATTGGGAGGTGGGGGAAACTTAGGAGGTGGGGTCATGTTGGAGAGGTGGCTCCTTGGGGGTATATTTTGTCCTTAGCCCTCCTTCCTCCTTCCCTGTCTCTTTCTCTTCTCTCTCTCTCCCTCCTCTATCCTCTCTCCGAGGATGTCCTGCCTCACCAGTCCAGAAACAATGGCACCAAGCAACCATGGACTGAGACCTCTGGAAACATAAGCCAAGATCTTTCCACCTTTAAGTTGGTTTTCTCACACCTATAGAAAGGTACAGAAACTTTAAAAAGTTCTTCACTATAATCCTATATTGCTTCACTGTTTTGAGATTACTACCATGTACAACAGCACCCCTGTGTTATTAATAACAGAAATGAAATCAGGAGTGAAAACCGTTAGTACATGGTATACAGTGAGCGCCCTGTGAAGAGGTAAGAGCTGTGCAGGCTGCACCAGCTACTAAGGTCATGGACTAGATACCTAGCAACAAGCCTGGATCTTAAAAACCTTCTTGAGTAAAAAAAGAAAGGGAAAGGCATATCACAGTACCATTAGATTAATAATATAAGCTTATATGATCTTTAAGGACGTGTACAAATAAATAAATGCACACTAAATACATTAGAACAATTACTTATGGGTAAGTGGCAAGGGTCAGGAAATAAATACACAGAACAAGATCAGGATAGACACCAGTGAAGATGTGCCATGAACTGAGGGTATAATTAGCCCTTGCATCCAAGGTTAAACATAAAAAGATACTAATAGTTGTTATATTACGACTCCCGGGCCTTCCACTTGCTCTCCACTTCGGAGCTCTGGAATGCCCTTCAGAAAACACCTCCTTGCACTCCTTCAGGCAGGGGAGCATTTGTGTCCGGCTCCCAGGTGATTTAACACACTGGGGAAGAAGTATATAAAAAGGCACAGCGCTCCAGTGTAGCCTTTCCAGACTTCAGAGCAAAATTACAAGGCTGGTTCTACACATCTGATTTTACCTATGAAATCAGGACACGGTAAGAACATGCACGGAAAAGAGTGATTATATAGTTATGCCTTCCAAACAAGGGTCAGCTGCCTCTTTTTACCCATGCGATTAAGGCAAGATAAGCAGAGTGGCTATTACCAAGTCTTTTCAAAATTGAACTCTGCCCAACCGCGGCAGGAGCCCAGCGCGCTCCATCTGCATGCGCGGTGATACAGTGACTAATTGCGGTGCAGTGATGGAACAAACTCTCACTTAGCTCTGTCCGTGCTGGCACAGCAGGGATAGATCGAAAAATGTTTGCATTTCAAAGGCAAAAAAAGAGAAGTTGGAAAATCACTACTGCCCAAGTTCAAGAGTTTCCGTGTTGACTGTAGCGGCGCCACGTTTTCCCACCGAGAGCTGGGACTAAGCGTGGCCTGGCTTCGGTGGATTTTCTCCTTCCTTCCTCAAGGTCGGCTGCAATTGTAATGATCAGTTCTCTCAGGAAGGCAAGGAGTGGATTTAGGGTTAAGGATTGTTATTCTGTTATTCATTACAGGATCGATAATGTTCCTCCACCAGGTGTTCTGCTGTGACAGCGCTGCTTAAACGACTCCATATGCCTGAGTGTTATTACTCACATAAACACACTATTTGCCCCCAAGATCCCTCCCCTGTCACTCCCAAACGTTTCCCCCTCTGTGTGCTGGGGATGACACGTCACCTCCTGGACCTCGCTGATGCTGTTCTGTGTCACTGGTTCTCTCTTTAGTGGCTCCTTTTGTCTATCTTTCTCTTCCCACCTGCCAAGTAAGAAGTTGTGTGTAGGGGGTGTGTGAGTATGGGTGTGCGTGTGAGTGTTGTCATATTAGAATCTGAGGGCTGAGTTTGAAAACCAAGCAGTATTTTGTTTCACTGCTTTGACTTCAGTCACACTCTTTACTATGACTTGGATTATTATCAATACTATAAAATAAGGGGGTCAAATTTGTTCCTCAAAGGGCACGCGAGTTTGTCAAAGAAAATGTGAGGAAGTGTGAGAAACCCATACTGAAATCTGGAGGATCTTCCAAGGCCAGCTCCTGTCTGTCTGCTGGTTGGTGGGTCTGTCTCTTCCAGACACTGATTCTCGCCCTGCATTGCTCCCCCACCATGATAGCTTTACTTCCACCCTCTGTAAACACTTCCTTCATTCTCTAGCCCAAATCACCTTCTTTCTTTCTTCCCTCTATCCTGATCTGTCCCTCTCCCACCCTCCTCCCCCTCTCACGGCGTCTCTCCTTACAGTCTACTGTGAGCACCAGTCTAAGAATTAAAACCAAGCCTTCCAAGGTCAGACTGTGAGTTCCAACCCAGCTCTGTGTAGCTGATGTAATTTCAGATAAACTACTTCCTACTGTGCCTCCAGGTTCTCACCCGTCTGGTGGGGAGGATGGTTCTTATTCTGTAAGCTTGCTCTAGAAATTAAACGGTGTAGTGCTGGGTCATACCGTGACTGCTCAGTATTATTCTTCTGGTCTTTTTCCCTGGAAGAATAAATACATACAGCAAACCTATCTTGCAAATGACTTCAAGTGCTCCTACAATTGCTCTTTTTAAATCTTCTCACAAATTCATACTGTCTGGTTCAATAACTATATATATATATATATTTTTTTTTTTAATCTGCCTATTTCTCTCAGCAACCTTGCCCAGTCTCTCCTGCCAAAAACACTTCAAACCTCAGTTCCCAGGATTATTGCTCTCCCCGGTGTTCCTTACCTCAGAAGCCTAATATCGACTCACCAAGGACTGAGAAGCCACTCTCCCTGATGCCGAGCTTGGCCTGCTCCCTGGATGTAAACACAAAGGGGAATCTCAGCTTCTCAGCATCCACCACTCCTGAGTCTCAAACTGAGTAGCCAAGTCTGTTGGATCCTGCGTGCTCAGACCCAGCATGTGCATGAGTCTTCTTTGCCTCCCAACTTCCAAGCTTGCGTCCCCCCAGTAACCCTTACCTCTGCCAGTGGTGTGGACAGTGAACTCCCACCTGGAGGCAAAGGAAGCCCCAGGGAGTCCAGCCGAGAGCTATCCGTGGCTTGGGTTACAATGTGGCAGTAGAAAGAATGGCGCACAAGAAACCACATGCCCAGACTCGAGGTACGTGAGATAGGCAAGGTGAGGAAAGAAAGTAAACCTCACAGCAAATGACCAGGAATATTCTAAGGACCCACAGAATGTGCATTTTGTTGCCTACCACTGAATAGGTACAGGAGAGGGAAAATTCTTGTCGTGGTACAGCTTTTAGGGAAGTGAAAACCCAGGTAAAGTAAACAATGCAGAGAAGGATACATGAAACAGTCACAGAGCCTTACAGTTAGATGTCACTCCCCAGCCCTCTAAACTTTCATATCTTTTTGAGTTTTAAAAAATTGTGACATTCCAAATATGCAGAAAACTGTAGACTAGTACCAAACTATCTACTATCTACTGTTTGCCTTCATTATATGCACCTTTGATGGCACTTACCTATGTAGTGTTGAATTATTATTTGTTCTTTCTTCTCGAGTTAATATTTGTCCTTTCTTCTCAAAAGACCTCCTAAAGACTTTCAGGAAAAATGGAAAGATTAGCAAGTGGCATGTGCGATTCTCACAAACTTGAGACACAGCAGCTATTTTTAAGGTGTGCTAATTCAAAAGGAATTAGTGTAAGTGAAAATGGGACCGTAGCTGCAGCTCACAGCATACGACAAAAATGCATGTGCTAACAGCTGCAGCTAATCATTTCAAATCCAGAAGTCAAAGCCACATGCAAATCGTAAGGCTCCATGATGGGCTATCCATTTCCAGCCTTTCTACAACAGCTGAAGTCAACCGATTCATAAAGCAGCACGTTTAGCCAATAACAAAAATTTGTCATCGATTCCTTCAGATTTATTATTAGAGTATGGTTATGACCTTATTTGGTACTAACCGCTTGTCTTACGTTTTAACATGCATTTTACTTGCTACAAATCCAAGAAAATGTTGTACTACCCAAGTATGAGAATTCCTGCCATCTTTCTTTTTGGCACTGAGGTCCATCAGTGACTTCTCAGAACTTGCAGAAGAATGTGCTATATATTCCAAGGTAATAGTAGTAGTAATATTAGTGACATGTTAATATAACTAAGCCAACAATGACAGATTTGCCCTGGATGGCCCCAGTTTCTATCTGTTATAGATAAATGAAAATGTCAATTATTTGGACCTTTCTTCCATTCTCAAAAGTGCAGTTTAGATGTTAAATTGTTTAAATTATTAATTCTGTCACTTGAATATTTTACACTCCAAGACTGACTATTTGAAGTGGACAGGACTTTTCATATTTTAAATCTGCACAGTGTTCTGCCAGTGAATTAAATGAGAGCCTTTGGTTTATTATAGGAAGTCATACTAGACATTACAAGCAAGTCTTTATTTTTGACATGTTTTTTGAACAGAACACAAATTAAAATAAGCCTATTTACCCAGATGTTACCAGTACAAATTCTGCTGACACGATACAGCTGTTTTCCATGGGGATAAAATAAGCTATCAAATAATAAGAATTAAAACATAAAGTAATAGGTAAAAAGGTTTTGCTTTGAAAGTCTAGGACCTTAAACTTAAGCTAAAATCAGCTTAAATTTCAAAACTAGAAATAACAATTCAGAATTTTTAAAAATTGTAAATTAAATCTCTGTCTCTTCATCTGTCTCAGCTCCCGAAAAGAAAAAAAGTCACAACATTAGAGTAATGTGTAGTTATAACTATATTTTTAGCTCAGCAATTTCAGCTCAATTTTCAGCAGTAACATTTCATTAGAATCAAACATTTCCTAGATGGTTTAAAAACATAATGAAAATCTGGCACTTCGGGTGCTTATGTGGATACTGCTTTAACTTATTTTCCAAGAAAAAAAATGAGATTTAACATACAAAACTAAAGAAAAGCCCTCAAAGGTTCTTTTTTTGTGAGAAAAGAAACTCAACCTGCTGTACACATTAAATAATTCAAATCAATGATCCTTTTAAGCCTTTAGCAATGCATAAACCAATGGGGGAAAGCAATCTAATACTTCATGCATTTAGGGGATTGCATTAGAAAGACTTTTAGCCTGCTTCTGCTTTTATAAATGCAAATGTATGCAGAACAGACAGATTGGGATCTGTACAATTTAGCAATGATCGAAACTTGTAATTTTTGAAAATGGGACAGATGTCCAGACTAGTTATATTAAGATGCTTCTTACTGAAGGAAAAAACCAGGCTAATTCTACTTCCTCCTTTAAATGGAAACAAATAAACAAAGCTACCACAAATTAGAATAAGTTATATATCATCTTGTTTCTTTCATAGGTTCTTAAAATCGAAAGGCAGTTGAAGTTAGTAGAATAAATATTTCTGAAATATATCACTGCATTATTCATCATCCTCTCCTTAAAACACAGAATCAGGGGAATGTTTTGCTTTTCAAGGATCAGGGGTAGGCAGAAATCTAATGTGGAGAGCATGGCTCTGGTTCTGCGAAGTTCTTTTTTTTTTTTTTTAGGTTTTTTGAGACAGGGTCTCGCTTTGTGGTTCAGGCTGGCCCTGAGCTCAGCCTCAAACTCACATCACAATCCTCCTGCCTCTGCCTCCTGAGTGCTGGGATGACAGGCGTGAGCCACCACGCCTGGCACTGTGGTATGTGGTACTGGTTGCTGCTGGGGTGAGTCTCCACATCCAGTATCGTTATGTGGTTATCGGGGATCAAACCCGGGCCCTTGTGCTTGCAAGACAGGCACCGGAACCACTGAGCTACATCCCTGGGCCCTCTGTGAAGTTCTTGACCCACAGACATGAAAACATGGAGAGGTAAATACACGAGATCGGTGTCCTGAATGCAGGCCACTTCACTTCCTTCACTCACTCAAATAGCTTCTGGTACCTGTAATGTGGCAGAGTTTATGTGATGATGTGGAAGATTGAGAATAGCTAGGACCTGGGGAAATAAAGATGCAGACTATTATGGTTTATGCCTAGATATCTCCCTAAAACCTCATGTGCTCATAGGTGGGGCTTTAGGGAGGTAACTGGATCATAAGGGTGTGATATTCAGCAGAGGATTAATCTACTGATGAGTTCTTACCGAACTCCGATTTAGGAGGTGAAGCCTGGTTGGAGGTGGGTCCCTGGAAGTGTGGCCTGGAAGGGTCTCTCTGCCTCCTTCCTCCTTGATCCCTCGCTGCTTCCTGCCTGCTGTGCCACGGACTGTTTCTGCCGTGCCCTCTGCCATGCTGCTGTCCTTAAAGCCAGCCTATTAAAGACTGAAACTTCTACAAACATTGAGCCAAAATAAACCTTTCCTCCTTTAAGCTCTGGATATTGAGGATTCTGCCTCAGTGATAAGAAAGTAACTAAGACACAGTTTTCTCTCAGGCACTCCAGTGTGGTGGGACAAGAAATTTTATGATTAAAATGAGGTCCTAAGCATAGTAAAACAGCCACAGCAGCTGAGAGTGGATCAGTTCTCACTGGGCCATCAATTACTATAAACCCGGAGTTGGAAAAACCGCAGAATGGAGGCTCTGCTTTGGACGTGGTTTGAGAGCACCCCGCGGAAGGCTGTGTGCTGAAAGTCTGGTCATCTGTGCCATGGTGTTGAGGTGGTGAAATCACTAACATGTGGGGCCTACCAGAAGGTGAGTAGGTCAAGGAGGCATCATCTTGAGAGACTGACATACTTCTCAAGGGATCCCAACAAGTGCCCGTGAGAGTGGGTTGTTATAAACAGGAAGCCTCCCTTGAGTCCCTCTTGCCATTTGATCTTGGCCTCTCACATGTGCTCCCACTGTGATGCTATCCACCACGTTATGATGTAGCCAGAGCTGATTAGACACCTGCTCCATGCAATCAAGTCTTCTAAACTACGAGTGCTTTTCTTTAGGTATCACACACCATCAGCTATTTTGTTATAGCAACATGAAATGGACTAAGGCAGGAGAGAAGGAAGAAAAGCCATGTTGAGTAGAGGTTAAGTAGGCAGAAAGCCACAGAGAGGATCAGCCAGGAAAGTGAGGGGTCCAGAGTCGATGCATCCTGTCAGATCTTCTCTGAATAATGAAAGTTCCATACACCAGGCGTGGCATGGAGCACCGGGTATACTCAAGAACACAATATTCATCACACTTTATTCTGCTAGGAGGTGCTAGGTACTAGGAGCTTAAGAAGGGTAATGCAACTTCAGTTCTTGTTCAGAACAATCACTCTGGGGGTGAGGCAGAGGACAACAATGATGGAGGGAACATCCTAGACAGCAGGAAGCTTCATAGTACCTTCGGTAAGAACCCAGGTAAGAGATGACAGCAGCCTCGCCCAACACAGCAAGCAGGGCTGGAGGAACCATGCCTCTGAAGGGAAAGATTCAACCAAGTTTTTCCCTTCAGATTCTTCCCTTTAGGTCAGCTCCAGTGTTTACAGAGGTCAACCCCACAATGAACTCTGCTCTAGCTCACTGCTACTGTCAGTTGTGACCTACTTGTGCACTCTGGAAAACTTCAGACATGACAGCTCCTTAGATAGCAGGCTGTGTTCAGGCCTGATTGCCATCAGATAAAATATTTATATTCCTCTAATAAATAAAGCAGAAGACTTAAGGCAAATCTTCTGAAAGGTCTTTAAATTTCTTGCCTAAACATTCAAGGTAAGAAGGTATGGTGAGGTTGTCCTAGAGAGGCTAGAGATGAGAAGTCCACTTTTTAAATTTACCACCTCTCATGGGGTGAGGAGGGAAAAATAATGAGATTATAACAAAAAAGAAAGGAAAAAAATTTATGTATATAGGGGGTGAGGGTGGTAGGGTGGGTAGGGCTAGGGGAAAAAATGAGAATTAAGTTGCATCATATACTAGTACAAATTCTCATTGTTGAGTGAAATTATGATGTGTATATGTAATGTACCAATACAGATTCTTTAAAAATGAAAAAAAAATTTACCACCTCTCAGGTCAGGGATGTAGCTCAGCTTAGTGGCACCACGCATCCCTGACAAGCACAAGGTCCTGAGTTCAATCCCCAATACTTAAAAAAAAAAAAAAAAATTACCTCCTCTCCACTGTAGTGCTAAAGATCAAACTCCAGGCCTCTTGAAACCTAGGCAAATGCTCTCTGTTGAGCTATACCCTACCCAGCTGAATTCTCCCCTTAAAAAAAAAGAAAGAAAAGAAAAACTTTTAAAGTTGAGTATGTTTACATATGTCTGTTAATACTTCATTAACTTAACTACGGACGTAAGAATACAATTTGCCAAACCATGATGAGATTCTGTCTCAAAACAAAAAAATGAGAAAGACAGAATTGCCCCTTCTTGCTTCCTAAATTCAATAAATCATGACAAAATGTTTTTCTCCTTTCAAAAAATAGTTCTGTCATTCTGAAGACCCTTAGGTCATTGCTCAACTACTGGTATTTTCCATGAACCAAGTACTTACGATCAGGAAAGATCTTGGTTTAACAACCTGGCCCTTGCCTTTTCACCTTGGAAGTTCTCAAAAGAGACCTAATACTGGGCTGGGGATTTAGCTCAGTGGTTTCGGTGCCTGTCTTGCAAGTGCAAGGGCCTGGGTTCGATCCCCGGTAACCACATACAATAGTGGGCGTGGAGACTCATGCCCAGCAGCAACCAGTACCACATACTACAGTGCCGGGCGTGGTGGCTCAAGCCTGTAATCCCAGCACTTGGGAGGCAGAGGTAGGAGGATTACTGTGATGTGAGTTTGAGGCTGAGCGCAGGGCCAGCCTGAACTACAAAGTGAGACCCTGTCTCAAAAAAAAAAAAAAGATACCTAATACTACGCTAAGGATTTTCCTTAATTCTATCCATAGCTTTAGAAAGATCCCTCTAACTCCACTCAGTCAACCTCTCCAGAGCAAGACGGTAAACTGTGTTACTTACTCTTCTCTCATTGCTGAGACAAAACGCCTGACACCCAAAGTTAAACAGGAAAAGGTTATTTGGCTCAGTTTGTACAGGTTTCAGTCCGTCATCAGCTGACTTTCTAAGAGGTGGCCTGGCAGAAGGGCAGCAGTTCATGGTGGTGAAGACCGCAAAAGCAACAGGGGACTTTAACAGCATCTTTCTACCCCTTTTGTGCCATCCAGACTACTGGGACTACAGTGATGCAAAACCAATCACTCATCTGCAGTGGCTTAGTGATCACACACCCTTAATCGCAGCGTCACACGTTCTAGACTCAGCCACCTCTGAAAAAGACTGCATGGAGCTTTGGAGAAATATCCAGACACAGCCACAACATAAACCTTCCTGGATTCTCATCAACCATAAGTCTAGTCATAGAGCCTAGGGGTTAATACACCTCTGAGTTTTATTCAGGAAAAATATTTTTAATAATAAATTCCATATGATTTATTAATACACGTTTGTAGTACATAATGTTTACATTCCTTGTGTGGGAGTTGGTGCATGTGCATAACACATCTACATTTCTTCTATCCCTTTTCCCTCCCTCTCTCCCACCTCCATCCATCTTCTGATCCCCATTCCCTTCCCTTTTTTTTTTTTGTCCATAGTTACATTTCTTGTGTAGACCTGCTACATGTACACAACACATTCTAGTTAACAACTTTAATCTATCACGAACATTTTCAGTCATACATAAAAGTAGAAAGAAGAGAAAAATGAACTCACATATTACTTCCTTCAGATTCAACCTGGTCAGGATTTTGCTACACTTGATTTACGTATCTTTGTCTTTCTCTATTTCCCATTTTCCTCTTATTTCCCACCTTCTTTTCCTTTTCTTTCTTTCCCTGCCTTTTTTCTTTCATTCTCGCCCTTCTTTGCGATAATAACTCAAGGAAACTCACATCATGGTGTCCTATGTCAATATTTGAGTATGTAACTCTAAAAAATTATATTCTTACATAATCACAATGTCATGATCACACCTGACCCGATGAATAACTCTTCTCTAATATCATCTAACACCTCATTCCCAAGAAAGTTTTAAAAATCATAAGGCTTGAAATTTTGATTACTTCTCTGGGGAAAGCCTCAGACAATCTTAATAGATCTGTTAGCAGGAAAATGTTCTCTATGCTCACTTTAAGTTTCCATCTATTATTGCCTATTGTGCCCCTGTGTATCATGTTAAAAAATTAATATTCCTTTCTAATGTTTACACATTTCATATATTTTTATATATTTATTCTCTCTTGTCATTGCTTAGCTGAACTACACACATCTAATTCTTTAACTCTTTCCTTATAAACAATCCCAACAGCCCCTTAGTCATTTTCCAGCTCTTCTTCTATGCTCACCCAGATGGCATCTAGAATCCCAGTACTGCACTGTCTAGAAACACATGCAACGATCTCACCCAAGTTAAGCTACTGCATTCCTCTGAATGCTTAGTCTTGGACCAGAAAAGCCTTATTTTCTGTCATATTATAAAGGAAACAAATGTCTTGTTTTTTATTTTATTTCTGGCACTAAAGCTGTGTTTATCCCTCCCACTAGACATCTGTGCCTCCGAGCACTTTTCTCCAGATGTGAGGTAAATAGCATTTCAGAATCAGAAGAGCACAGACCAGCTCTGGTGTCCTAGCTGTGCGACTCTTGGTGAGTCAGCCTGTCCTCAGCACCAGTTCAAGTTCCTCACCTAAATAGCATATGAGGACAGATCCTACTGACTCAACAAGATCGTGGGAAGGACAAATGAGATGACATAAATGAAAAGTTGATGGTCACCACTGCCATTCCTTTGCTCATGTGCCAAGATGCTCGGGGGATGCCTCAAAATGCAAATAGTCACAAACCTACCAATACTGTTTCTTTTCTATACATATACTCCTATGATTAACTTACAAGTCAGGACAGTAAGAAAATAATAATACAACACTTTTAATAACATGCTGTAATAAATGTTATTTAAAGCACAAATTACTTCTAGAGGGCTAGGGATTTAACCCAGTGGTTCTGGCACCTGTCTTGCAAGCACAAGAGCCTGGGTTCCATCCCCAGTAACCACATACAACAATACTGGGCATGGAGACTCATGCCCACCGGCAATCACTACCACATACCACAGTGCTGGGCATGGTGGCTCACGCCTGTAATCCTAGTACTTGGGAGGCAGAGGCAGGAAAACTGCTGTGAGTTTGAGGCCGAGCGCAGGGTCAACCTGAACTACAAAGTAAGACTCTGTCTCAAAAAAAAAAAAAAAATTACTTCTAGAATTTTCCCATTTAATACTTTTAGACCCCTGGGGGTAGTGTTGCAAGCCTGTAACCCCAGCACTCCAGAGGCAGAGGCAGGAGGATTGCTGCAGGTTTGAAACCACGCTGGGCTACATAATGAATTGAGAGCAAGCTTAATCTACAAAGCAAGACCCTGTCTTAAAAAAAAAAATAGATCAAGGTTGATTGCAAGTAACTTAAACTGTGAAATATGAAACCATAACAAATAAGGGAGAACTGCTGTACTAACTTTAATGCTGTGTGTATTGGGAGGGTAATGTATGCACTTAAGTACACTTAATAGGAGATGGGTGAACATTTACATTCTTTCAAGGCATTTTCTACTTGCTTCAATAGCCCACTTCACCATTTAATAATCTTTGCTGTCAGGAAATTGTTTCAGTTCAGCTCTTACTGAAACAGTATCTTATAAAATATCTTTGAAATGTATAATTTGAACCCATAAACCATGAGAATTTCAGGTTTATCTTTCTCTTCTTGCATATAAATCAGATATGCAGCATTTGCTCTACTTATTATTTATTCAGTTTACTAGTTTCTAAGAGTCATGCTAAGCACTTCACCTGAACAACTGCTTTAGATTTGATCATTTGTAATTTCAGTGTCATTAATGACCCTAATTTAAGAGGGAGGAAACTGGAGCTTAGGAAAGTCAACTAATTTACCTAAGGTTAATAGTGAATGGTCAGCAAATCTGTAGTATCAGAACCCCGATTCACAACCACTTACATGACTTGGTATTTCCATAACAACTGGGAAGCTCTAACCAGAGACTCCCTTCAATGACTCCTACACGTCACATACTGGAGAGCAGTCAAAAGGGCACGGTCTGTTCCAGAGGGGTCACATGTTTCTTAAAAGAGGAATGCGCACGGTGGAAGTTGTTACCACAGGCAGTTGTACCAGTTACCAGATGGCTAAGAAAATGCTACTCATAGAAAGAGAATACTTATTGCTAACCATGCCCCTCCTATTCCATGGCCCTCAATGATATAGGAAATAAATGGAAACCATCAATTTTGCTTTGTATTTTCCCTTTCTACATCCATTATATTACAATGCCTCAGAGTTAATGGCCTCAATCCTGCATCAGCATACTGCACTCACTCCAAAAGGAGCTCTCTGCTTTTTTAAAAAAATTTTAGGCAAGTCTATGTAGTCCAGGCTGGCCTCAAACTCAGGGCAAGCCTTCTGCCTCAGCCTCCTGAGTGTTGGGATTATAGCCCTGCCCCACCACCCCTGACCCTAATTCTGTCTATTCAGTTTTTGCTGCATAAGCCTGCCAGTGTAGTCTCCTTAAAATAAGCTTCCACACAAGCCAATCCTTCTTCTGAAGCTTTACTGGGTCCCGGCTTTCAAGGCTCCAATGATGTGATCCCAAATGATGAAAACTTCGCTCTATCCAAACCAGACTCATTTGTACCGACTATCCCTTGTCCACCGCCACCTTTGCTGGAACAATTCGCCCTTCTTCAGCTGCTCTTCTTTGTCTTGGGATGTATTATTCGGAGCTGGCTCAAGGCCTTTCTCCTCTATGCTCCCATTCTGACCTCGAGATGTCTTATATTCTCCCTCCTGCTTTCAGTAAGAGCTCAACTGATGTTTGCAGAAATTATCGCTCTGTTAAGCATCAATAGATTTTCAGCAACACCACCCACGGACACTGGTGCATCGCTACGAATCTTCCATGTGCGTTTCTTGAGTTCCCACCTGAAGTTCAACACCATTTCTCTTGGATGCCGTGGTTTCTTGCCAGGGAAGGCACTTGGGACAGCTTTACAACTGACATACTTCAGTTACATAAAATAAGATGATCCAGTCAGCACCTTTTGATCACATCGCCAATTCTGTGAGTCAAAAGTATTCTAGCAACTACTTAAGATATCTAGCCTCTAAATCCTGTCTTTACCAACTTACTTAGCTACGACATGATGGTGTTACAAGTCAGTTTCTCTGTCTATGATAGGGAGAATCCCATATCTAGTAAAAATAAAAGTCTAAATAACCTATAAGTGCTAAGGGGGAAAAGGACATGATTTAAGCTTCCTCGTAAGCATAGAAAGCTGAGAAAAAGAAAAAAAAAAATGAGTCACTTCTTGAGCCCAGCAGGGAGTTAAGATTGCACGCAAAAGACGACAAGCTTCTCCAAGTAGAGATGGGAACATGAACTGTTACTTTTGAGTACAGAAGTAGTAGATTTAGGTGGAAAGGGATAATAGATAATAGACAACTTTTCCTTATTTCTAACCTTGACAGGAAAGCATTATTATTATTATTATTATTATTATTATTATTAAGGTTTTTTGAGACAGGGTCTCACTTTGTGGTTCAGGCTGACCCTGAGCTCAGCCTCAAACTCACATCACAGCAATCCTCCTGCCTCTGCCTCCCAAGTGCTGGGATGACAGGCGTGAGCTACCACGCCCGGCACTGTATGTGGTACTGGTTGCTGCTGGGGTGAGTCTCCACGCCCAGTATGGTATGTGGTTACCGGGGATTGAACCCGGGTCCTTATGCTTGCAAGACAGGCGCCGGAACCACTGAGCTAACTCCCCGGCCCCATGGGAAAGCATTCTTTAAAAAACAACTTATTATTAGGTATAAGGTTTTTAATAAAAACTTATTAGGCTGAGAAAACTGAAAATTATTAATTATAGGATATTCTGTACATGTTCTTTTCCAGTTGAGGAATTAAGTCTTTAATTCCTTACATGCTGTTTTCATGAAGAATGGACTGCTGTCCAGTTCCTTTTCTGTATCTATTGAGATGATCACGTGGTTTTTGAGTCTGTTGGTGAACAAATCAATTACTGAACCTTGAGCTAACCTTACATACCTAATTAAATATTACAGTAATCATGTATTATCCTGAAATATTCTGGTTTTCTCATATATTTGTTATGACTGTTATTTGGCACACCTGTGCAGTATCAGCTGTGGCTTTCTTGTAACACCTTCGTCTGGTTTTGTCTAAGAGTAACATAGTACTGTGCACAGGACTTCACTGTCCTGACAGTGTGAAGAGCTACAGTGATATCTTCTCTTTGATTCCTGCTAGTAGTAAACTGTATCATATTTATTTCATCATTCTTTTCAAGTGATCCATTTTTGCCTTCATTGATTTTTTTTACTGTTTTTCTGATTTATTATTTCCTTTGGTGGCTTCAGGTTCAATTTGCTCCTTTCTCAAGTCTTTAAATGGAGGCTAGGTCATTTTTTCTTCATCAGACCTAAGCATTTACTGCTATCAATTTTTCTTTGAACACTGCTTCAGCTTCATCTCATAAATTCTAAGTTATACCCTCATTTAAAATACTTCAATTTAGTGCCACAGATTTAGCTCAGTGGTCCTGTGCCTCCTGGCAAGCGCAAGGTCCTGAGTTCAATTCCTAGCAAGGGAGGGAAAAAGCACTTCCATTTAAAGTAATCTGCACTGTGATACTGCATTTACTCCATTAATTATTTAGAAGCTTGTTGTTAATTTTCAAGTACTTGAGGATTGTCCAAAAATAGTTCTTTATTTTACTGTGGTAACGGACCATCAAATCATGACAAAATATGATTTAAATTCTTATAAATTTAAGATTAATCTTACAAAATAAAGGTAGTCTTGGACTATATCCCATATACACTTGTTAAATATGTGTTTTTGCTGTTGTGTAGACCATTTCATAGAAGTCAATTAGATCATTCGGTCACTAGTTTTGACAGTTAATCTTGATTGGGAACACGATTTGATTGAGAGACACCTAGTGTGCTGGTTACTTTTCCCTCATTTCTGAGACCAAATACCAGACACCCAGAGTTAAAGGGGCAAAGGATTATTTGACTTAGGGTTCATAGAGATTTCAGTCTATAGTTGGCTAGCTCCAAAGCAGAGTAGCACACTGCAGAGAGGTGTCATAGAGGACGAAGTCATGGCACCCACACCATAGCAAAAACAGTAAGGGATCTTTCTGCCCTTTTTGTTTTATTCAGACTGAGGGTGGGCAGCATTCATGGCCTTAATCCTGGTGCCCTTGGCCCTCTCCCCACCATGAGTCACACACCCTAGATTCACCCACCTAGAAAAAGCATGAGGCTTTGGGGGTTACATAAAGCCTAGGTTAGCAAAGCACACTGTTGGGTGCATCTAGACCTGTCTGTAGAGCATTTCCAGAGATGATTGGCACATGAGCCGCCGAACTAGTTGGGCAGACCTACCTCAGTGGGAGCAGCACCATCCAACAAGGCAGAGGCTTGGATACAACAACAGTGGAAGGAAAAGCCACCCAGCACTTGCCAGCTTTATTCTGCTTGGGCAGCTGCATGTTTCGCTGCTGCCATCACCTGTGGCATCAGACAGGATCTTCTTCAGCCACTGTCCAGGGAGATTCCAGGTCAGCCTGGAACTGGGCTGCATCCTTGTTACAATCCTGACAGTAGATCTGTTTCTCCTTTCAGCTCTGTGCCTTTGTGTTATACGAATTTAGAAGCTTTATTGTTGGATGCATATACACTTAAGATTCAGCACAGTGACACTGAAGTCTCACTGAATTAACTCAATCCAAGTTTATAACACAAAGAGGATGATTCACTTTGATAGAGAATTAGGTGATTCAACAAA
>PVIR01003660.1:0-72621 GCA_004026965.1 Petromus typicus | reverse complement strand
ACTTCATTTTTAACACTGATGTTAGTTAGCACTTGTCATATCCTAAATTGTGCCCCCAAATTCATGTTGAAACTCTAACTTTGGTGCCTCAGATTAGGACTGTATCTCAACATAAGAGCTTTGAAAATATAATAAACAAAGAAACTAGAGTGGAACCTAATCCAACAGGCACTCTTTTTTTCTCTTTTAAAACAGAGTCTTTCTATGTTGCCTAAGCTGGTCCCAAACTCCCGAGCTCCAGTGAGTCTCCTGCCTCAGCTCCTCTGTAGCTGGAACTTGAGGTGTTCTTACAAGAGGAGAAAATGTAGGCCTGCAGAAAAGTATCAGGGTTGTGCTCAGACAGAGGAAAGAAAATCCAAGGGTGCAGCAATGTGGCCACTGCAAGACAAGGAAGCCCATAAACCCATTCACATTAGATTTCTAGCCTTCAAAACAGTAAGAAAATAAATACCTATAGTTTAAGTCATCTCATTTGTGGTATTTTATGAAGGTTTATTTTTTGTTATGGTGGCCCTAACAAACTAAAACATCACTATCTAAATTTTACTAATCTTGTATTCCTATTAATACAAAAATCTGCTTCCACTTTACACATTATTTAACCTATCTTATTTAAGTAGATGTATGTTATAAAGCACATGCTACTGTGAGTTACATACTGTTCTAGGGACTTCATAAACGCTTACATTTAATCCTCATAGTACATTACTTAGTAGAGATCATCTGCATTTTACAAGTGAAGAAACTAAGGCATCAAAAGATTAAATAGTTTCTTCAAAATACAACATCAGGAAATGGTAGAGTTGGGGCAAGAACCCCAAAATTCTGGTCCTTGACCATTATGCTGATTATAGAATTTAAATTATACATAATTTTTATATTAAGGGCATCAATTTTTCCTTTAAGGTTTCTAAATTATAATATCTTCCTTACAAAGATCTAGTCCACTTAATAATTACAAAACCATTTATGCAAACATTAAAGATTTTTGTTTTTCCCTCTAGTACCAAGGATCAAACCAGAACCTCTGCACTGAACAACATCCCCAACTCTTTTCATTTATTTATTTTTTTACTTTGAGACAGAGTCTCAACTCAGCCTTGGTCTCTCAGGTAACTAAAATGACAGGTGTGTCCCACTGTGCCCAGCCTATAAGTTGAGTTTTTCTATCTGGACCTTCAATTAAACTGGAATTTGCTTTGGCATAATGAGTTAAAAACAAAAAAAAATCTAATTTTTGTCTCTCTGAGATGAGTAGCCAGTTGCCCTAATGTAATTTCTGAATAACATTTTACTCTACTGACTGATATTATTTCAATTACCTGTAGTACAGTCTCATTACAAATTTCTTAGGTGCTACAATATTTTATTTGTTATTCCTTCCTCAATTCCAAAGTTTTGGCAATCACTGTTTCACAATCTACTGTTAACTATCTAGGGTTTTCTTGGGTGTCCCATTTGCCTTTATAAAAATGTCCTGACTATTCTTATATGTTAACTGCCCCTAGAGGAAACCAAGTACCATTTGCCACTGCATTGAATATACTAAGAAAGAGATAAGGTATTTATGAGTATTAATACTCAGAGAGGCACTCTAGGTTAATACAGCTCAAACCTTCATTTACTAATGAGGAATTGAAACTAGTTAAGTAAACTGGCCAGAAACACAAAAATATTTTGAAGTACTCACTCCAACAATCTCTTATATTTACTTGAGACAGGATCTTGCTTTATAGTTCAAGCTGGTCTTGAACTTATTATGTACCCCACTGGCCTTGAACTCATACCAACCCTTCTTTCTGTCCCAGCGTCCCAAGTGCTGGGATTATAGCTGTGTGCTACCACGCAGAACTGAACTTTAATACAAGGGTAGTTTCTAAATTGAAAATGCACCCAAAAGATGACACTACAAGGCAATGTATCAGGGAAGGGATTTAAGTTCTTCTGGCCTGAATTTTTTTGGATCTTCAATCCGAAACCTGAAGTATAGAAAAACTAAGGCAAAAGGGACAGCGGGGCAGTTCTAAGAGAGCAACTTATTGAAATGTCACGACAACAATCATGCACCATGATTTTGTAGAAAGTGTTCAGTTTCTGAAATGCTGGTATTTTGGAAGATAAGTACTGCTATTTTTGTAGTAATATACTTTTTATCTAAAAAGACACAAATTTAGAAGACATGCATCAGGACTATTAACCATTTAGTACTTTGGGTCCTAGCTTGTCAACCAAAATTAAATGATTTTTCTGCAGGCTGAGTATCCCTTATCTGAAACCCTTGTGACCAGAAGTGTCCAAACATGAAACTCACTGATGTTTCACACACACCTTACAAACATAGCCTGTAAGTAATTTTATGCAATATTATTATTATAACATCAGATCTGGATTTTTTGTATATATGGAACCTGTATATGGACCTTGTATATATGGACCTCAACATAGGCACGGTATCACTGGAGCTAAATCCTGGGCCTTGGAATTGTTTTTAACTTGTGGGATTGTGTTGAACTTTGGAACAGTTTATATTTCAGACTTTCAGATTAGAGATGTTTAACACATACTAATTTCTCTATGGCTTTTACCTGAATGCTGCTTTCTTCATCTTCCCGGGGTGACTGTGCAGGCATGACTTCCACATCTGAATTATCAGATGAAGTATTACGTTTTCTCTTCTTACCCACTACCGGGGTGATGGTGCTACAAAGGAAACCAATCTCATTTTCAGTGAGGGCAAGAAAACATAAGGGTAAGAAAACATAATCTAAAGTACCATATTCCAAGGATCCAGAAAGAATGTGTTTGCAGCTTTAGTCTATGGGACACAAAGTTAGGAGTATGGTGTTTGAAAGAAGATAATGAAGTTTGTACACCACTGACTAACTTCTTGTAATCAGATTTGACAAATCCTTGCTACCATTATGTTCACAAATATCTAAAGGAAAGTGGTATAAGACAGCACAATGAATGCTAGATTAAGGACCAGCAAAGGCCTTGAGTTCCAGTTTTGGAAGCCGATAGGTATGTTTTCCTTATTTTTAAATTCTCTAATATCTGTGTTGGCAACTGTTTGGTTTTTTGTTGTTGTTGTTGTTGTTTTGAGATGGAGTCTCGCTTTGTATTTCAGGCTGGCCCTGAGCTCAGCCTCCAACTCACATCACAGCAATCCTCCTGCCTCTGCCTCCTGAGTGCTGGGATTACAGGTGTGAGCCACCACGCCTGGCACTGTGGTATGTGGTACTGATTGCTGCTGGGCGTGAGTGTCCACACCCAGTATTGTATGTACTGGGGATCGAACCCGGGTCCCTGCACTTGCAAGACAGGCACCAGAACCACTGAGCTAAATCCCTGGCCCTGTGCTGGCAATTGTTGAAGATTAAGAGCTATGAAACTTCCTTTTAAAGCTGAAAAATGCTCTACATACATAAAGCATGAAGAATCCCAAGGAGTAGAAGCCTGTGAGAAAGGAGAAGCCATAGTACATAGAAGGGAAAGAGAGGAAGTCAACTGTGACAAGAATTATGGCAAGTCACAATTTTGCCAACACTGCTCAAGGCTGACATCTCCAATTCAGAGACAAGATGCAAGGATAGCTACATCTGGCAGCAGTTTTCTCTTCATCAGTATAGATGCAGTGGACATGTTTAAGGAACAAGGCAGAGAACAGAAATACAGATCTGCTTGAATGAGGTACATGTTACGTATCAGGAAAACCTGAGTGCCTTATACTAAAAGTTCTATCAAAAGAGCAAGAGTACTCACTTCAGTTTGCTCTTGCCTTTAGTCTTGGAGGTACCGGATGCTTTGCTCTTCTTTGGCTTTTCCTCCTTCAGCCTCTCTCCACTGTTCTTTTTCCTACGCTTTTTCTCACCTTCTTCCTCTGGCCGAACACTGGGCAACTCATCCTCATTCAGAACTCGAGGTATGTTCTGTTCCCCTCGGGCGCGGGCCCTAGCAATGGCCTCCGCCACTATCCGATTTGCTTTTTCTTGCTTCTTCTGGTGCTCCAGCCTGCGGTTTTCCTCCATTCCTGTCTTCCCTCCAGTATGAGGGGCGGAGCTTGCTGGTGACGACAGAGCTGCCACTTCACTGGCACTCAGAACTTTAACTACAGAGAGCCCAGAAGAGGCCCCTTGGGAAGAGCCAGCCTATAAAAATAAACATACTAAAATTTCAACATGCTTGCAGTTAAAAACCCTAATTAAAAGTAGCAGGTGAGAAACTAGTTATCTAATTCCTCAAGAACCAGGCTCACAGTAAACCTTAATGAGCCTCAACACACCTAAAAAGAATTGTGTTTTTCAATGGAAAAAGGAAGAGAAAAGGCAAGAATTCTACCAATTCAAACTTTGATATTCTTTTATCACATGCTCACATCCATGGTTGCAGAAAAGTTACCACCAATACAGCCAATGTTAATCTCTGGTCTAAATATAAAATTAAGATTGCACTTCTGGCTTATACTTTCATCACCATGGGGGTAGGAGAAGTGATCATTACTTGAATATTTCTTTATCTTTCAAATGAAAGGCAATTGCAAGTCATTTTTAACTTTACAACAATTTTGAGAAAAGGTTCTAAATTAAACATGTCAAAGAGAAATACTAAATAAATCATCTTTTATCTCCAACCCAGATGACTCTCTACTCTTTGCATGAGATAATCAGTTTCTACAGATAAATAAAATCTGGATTTCAGTTGAGGTATATGTAGGGGGAAAGGTAGCTGTTTACCAGTTATGTAGAACTCTTGAGTTTTTTTTATCACCAGTTAACAAGATGCCCGTCGTGTGAACTGGTGATAAGGAAACTCAGGAGTTCTGCATAACTGGTAAACAGCTACCTTTTCCCCTACAGGTATAAATCTAGAATGTCCCACAGTCAACATGACATGGCTGCTGAAGCCTCTATCCAGAGACTCAAGGACAGCTTTCTTTTCCTTGCCATGTAAGTCTCTCACCTGTGGCTGCAGCACCATTTTAAGGGGTACTGAAAGTCTCTGTCCCGGGTTCTGTCCTGGTCCCATTATCTGAGCCTGCTGCACAGAGGAGAGAGTCAATGGCTGGGTTGAAGGTGGCTGTTGGGGCTGTGGCTGTGTTGACGGAGGCTGTGGTACAATCTGGATTTTTTGCTGCGGCTGTTGCACCTGCAGCTGGATAGTTACTACTTTGGCAGGCTGCCCCTGGGCATTCTTGGCTTGAGTTAGGGCGGCAAGCTGGTTGCCCTGTAACACTATCTTGCCCGGTAGACTCCCTAGCACGACATGCCGATGTCCTTGGGGACCTCCAGACTGTGGCTGCTGGAGGACCAGGGTGATGCGCTTCGATTCACCCTAAAGTGAAGAAAGGAAATTTCAAGAGAGGCACAACATTAAAGAATGACACAATGGATGTACTTATGCCAGTTTTCTTCATTCTAGATTCAAAATAGCTGAGGTTCAGAAAAACTTATCCTTCTATCGCTTCCTGACAGAATCATTCCTACACATCTGTCCAGTGGGTGGCAAACTTCCTTTAAAACAATTTCTGATAGGAGGATCATTGTCTTTAAAGGCAGTTGCTTCAGCTTCAGAAATCTACTAGAACAAGTTCTTAGACTGAGCTGCGGTCTGGCTCCTGGCAGGTTCTACTTCTTTTTCACACTGCCCAGTACCCACCCCCACCTCTTCTGCCCCTTTATTTAGAAGCCAGAGCCCCCACACTTATAGTACTTTTCACAGGATAGATGCAGGAATATCTTAATAATCTTCAAAGGTATTTCTTTGTTTCCACAGCATCCTATACTTTTCATAAAATTTTGTGTCACACATTGTGAATTCTTGCTGTCTTTCCCAGCAGACTGAGCTCTAAAGGACATGAACTGTGTCTGTCTTATTTTGCACCATTAGGCACAGTGTAAACATGTAGTAAGAGCTCAAAAAATATGTTCATATTAGCAGCTTCTAACTAGCAGGTAGAAAGCATGTAACAGTCACCATTAATAGCTAACAAGCGAAGATGGAATTCCAACAGGCTTTCCCAGAGATTGCTGTCATGCGTGCTCTCTCTCATACAACTGCTAGGCCCACTACCAAACCAAGCTTCGCCTTCCCCTTTCACTCAAGTCACCTGGGTAGGTGTAGAGGTCAGTGTAACTGCAGGCTTCAATGGGGGCCCTGTGGTCCCAGGGTTTCCAGCAGGAGCTGAACCCTTAACTGGCTGGAGGACCAGCTGCTTTACTGGTCGGCTGGGCTGGACAATGCGCTGAACAGCAGCCTGGTTCCCAGGGACCTTGGCGGCCAACACTGTATTACCAGAGACAATAGAAACACCTGGTCGAAGGGGCGTGCCAGTTAGCACTTTGGTAAAAGTGACTTTTCCACCATTGGCTGTACCAGCCACAAGAGGCTGAGCTGTGCTGGTGATACCTTGAGCCTGAATTTGTGCCACATGGGCACCAGTAACTGAGGAGCTTGGGGGGGCCTTAAGGATAACAATCTTAGGGGCTGACTGAGGTGCTTGCCCTCCAGCACTACTGGAGGAGACGGCGGTGGCAGAGACACCCATAAAAGGATTCCCTTGGCTCAGGATCTCCTGGTTCTTGGAGACCTGCAAAAGTCCCGAAGTTGGCGTTGATGTCTGTAAGACAGGTTGGGCTGGCTGCTCCTGGCTGGCAGGCTGAGTGGTATAATCATGCAAGGTCAAAGATTCTGGAGCTGGAACTGCGGATTCTTTGGGAAGTTCTGTGGGGGTTGTCCCCTCTGGTGGAGGAACCAGGCCACTTGCTGAAGAACTCCCCACATCACCACCACCACCATCTTGGTTCATTTGATCCAAGGAGTCCAGAGAACTTGGCAGTCCCAGGGCTTCCTCAATGGGGTCTTGGGTGACCTGATTAAAGCTGTCATCAGTCAGAGAGTCCAGGCCAAATAAATTTGGGTCATCAAACAAATCCATGATGGGGTCTGCCATCTTGGGAAAAATAATGCGGAAGATATCTTCTCAAGGTTTAGGGAGGGAAGGGGAGGGGGGGTATTGGTTCTCCCCTCCCCTCCCCTATTAAGAAAAAAACGTACACAGTGGACGAGGACTATTCTTCAAATAAAGAAGCAAGGAACAAGTGCATGTCAGATTGTCCTTGACCTTCATGGAGCAAGCTGACTAGGTCTTCAGAGGAAGATGGTGGAATTCCTGTTGTGGGAACACAAATTCAAATGAAAAATAAGCAAAGTTGGTGATCTCAGGGTAAATTTCTCCTTAGTATCACCCTTAATAGCATACAGCATCAAAATAAGGAAAAAGGGAAATATGAGAAATTCTCAGAACAGACATACAGAAGAACACCTACATTTCTGCTTCAAAACGAAAACTAAATTAGAAATGAAATAAATCACCCTCCTTCTGGGCTCTTCCACCTACACACTTCAAAGTTTCATCTGTCAAAACCATTCATCTGTATCTGTCCAGTTCTTTTTATGATCTTCTTAGGCAGAGATTAGGAACTTTAATATTCATTCACCTAACTTCAGTTAAAAACTGAAGCTCAAAAATGTTCGCACCAGAATTTCTATGGAAAGTAGCATAAGGTTTCTGGTTATATTCTATTTTATAAATTTTCTTTGTATTTCAGGTATTTTTATTTACTTCTAGCAAAAATAACTATCTTTGACCAAGCTTATAATTCAGTCTAAGTATATAGTATGATTTTACCCAGGAAATTTTGTAAACTTTATATATATTAGTTAATATATTAATCCACATGTAGTATTTTTGTTCTGATGTTCCCTTCAAGAAAGCTTTTTTAAGGCCGGGGATTTATCTCAGTTGTTCTGGTGTCTGCCTGGCAAGTGTAAGGTCCCAAACTTGATTCCTGGTAACCACATACCACAATGCCAGGTGTGATAGATCACTCCTATAATCTCAGCACTCAGCAGGCAGAGGCAGGAGGATTGCTGTGAGTTCAAGACTAGCCTGGGCTACATAGTGACTTTGGGGCCAGCCTGAACTACAAAGCAAGACCCTGTCTCAAAAGAAAGGAGATAGCTTTCTTATATTTAAGATCAATAACTTCTTTGCAAACAATTTGAAATTTTGGTTCTGATTTATATTCTCAACTTCTCTTGAACATTTTTTATACATATTCTACATTCTAACCTAATTATTCCAAACAGTTCCTTTCCTATGATTCCTACCTGAGTGACTTCACCTACCACACTGTAGCTTCTATGTGGATGACATCCTCTAACTTCACACATCTCATTCAGCTGAAATACTACCCCCTCTCAGAGATCTTCTATTCCATAAAGTAAGCCCTTGGCCTCTATCCTTTTTTACAATTGAGTGATCTATGATGACCTAATCCTCCACCTTCTTTAAAATAATTTATATGTTATTTAGTGTTTATTTAATATTTTCCTAAAATGACTTGAGTTTGTCATGTCCACTGAAGGTTCAAAGAGCCCTTTCATACAAATTACAAAAAAACTTGCCTGCTTCTCAAGATGCTTGCCTGCCATCTGCTAGAAAGTTGCCATAAATATATAAAATGAATGATGATTCCAAATATATTCAATGTATACCCTGCACAACCAGCACCATGGCCCAAATCTGAAGTGAATGGAAGTTCCTAGGTGCTAGGGATTCTGTCTTATTTACCTGCAGATGCCAAAGGAACCAGAATCCAAAAATTAGTCAAATGAGCTCACATACTTGGTTGCATTAACTGGAACAAGCCAGTCACTGCTCAGAGCCTAAATGATATTCCTTGATTTTGAGACAATACAGAAACTTTCCTCTTTCTAAAAACTGTCCCCCAAATGGCTGAAAATATGTTTATAAAATCCATGTCTAGGGCTCCAAATTCATAAAAATACTGGAAAAAAGAGCTATCGAAGACAAGAAATTATATCCAACTCTGCAACTTGGGAAGACTGCTGAGAGTTTGAGATGAACACAGGCTCCACAGTGAGTTCAAGGCCAGTCTGAACTACATAGTGAGTCCCTGTCTCAAAGAAAAGAAAAAATTATAACTTGAATACATGAAAAACAAGTACTTGTCCTTTATATCTATATTTGACAATCTAGGAAAGTCTGCTTGATAAGATAATTTCTCCTAACTTTTAGAAGATACCAGAAATAAATTAGTCAGGCTGAGTGCGGCAGCCTATATTCTCCACTACTTGGGAGCCTGAGACAGGAGGATCACAAGTTTGAGGCCAGCCTAGGAAACTTAACAAGACACTGTCTAAAAATAAAATCAAAAGAACTAGGTTTGACCCCTAGTATGGCAAAACAAATAAAACTAAAAACTAAGAAAAGAAATAAATTTGTCAGTGGTACAATATAGACTTGACGGAAGAGAACTTCCTATCATCACTCCCTAGATTTCAATCATCTAGCTGAGACAGATCTCTCCTCTAGACCATCCCAATTATCCTCATAAGACAATATATAATATGGGTTAATATCCCTGAACAAAGTCATTACAGGTGGAACATCAGTTAAAATTACAAAGTATAGGGCCGGGGATATAGCTCAGTGGTTCCGGCGCCTATCTTGCAAGTGCAAGGACCAGGGTTCGATCCCCGGTAACCACACACAATACTGAGTGTGGAGACTCACGCCCAGCAGCAATCAGCACCACATACCACAGTGCCAGGCGTGGTGGCTCACGCCTGTAATCCCAGCACTGGGGAAGCAGAGGCAGGAGGATTGTGATGTGAGTTTGAGGCTGAGCTCAGGGCCAGCCTGAACTACAAAGCTAGACCCTGTCTCCAAAAAAAAAAAAAAAGTTACAAAGTATACCAGGTGTTCCCCCCCATGAGTATTAAACAAAATCTCCCTAGCTTCAGCAATTGTATACAAGATTTGAATCACTTCCCACTCCTAACTAAATTATTTTACCAACTCATTTCAGCTTCTCCTATCTAATACTTACTTATCCCCAGATTAGTCAAAATGGTAACTATAAAAGGTATGGATGCTTTTTCATTTCATAAAAATCTATCCAACAATTTTACATATTTCCTCAACGCTATCAACTCTTTTTACTAGCTAAGTTTTACTTTATCTTTTACCTTCAAGTAAATTACACTAAATAACCATAGCTAGGTATCATAAAAAACAGAGAAAGTTTCCATTAACAAGAAATTTACACTGGTAACACTTCATAATATGCACTTTGTCCCATGTGGTATTTTCACTTCCATAATTCCTTGCTATTTACATAACCTAACGCCCCCCACCAGGCCCAATTCCAGGTAGAAACCTCATTTTTTTAATGAGAGAAATAAGGCTAATATTGTCTGTAATATTTCCTTACCCCTCACTTGGGTGAAGTATAAGCTTTCAAAGATGAATGAATTATTATCGCTTTCTTCTCAACTTTTAGGCCAAATTTCAACTTCTAGTGGTTCAGCCAAGGCCCAAAAATTCAAATTTGCTGCTGATTTAATGACACAACATCAAGTATCATTACTCTTCAGTCCTATCTCATCTTTACTCACCCAATTAATGGCATACATACTTTTTTTTATCCTAATCTTTTCTAGCTCCCCTTTAAAACTTCATGATTTTTCATAATATTAAACCTCCCCCCAGCAAAATGCCAACAGACTTCACCCCTCCATTTTTTATTATTCATGAGTCATCCTGCCTGTATCCACATCTGGACTATTCCACCAAGCTTAACTAGCTCACAAATCCTCTTCCCATAGTTCAAACCCTGGTAACAAATAAGTAGCTATTAACGGCTCTCAAGGTAAAGCAACTACCTAGATTATAGTGATACTAGACTTTATTATTAAGAATGAAAAGCCAATCTTGGCCCACCATTACTCAAAAGAAAAATATACATATGTATTCAAAAAGGACAATCAAAATTCAGTGGTTGCACTTAATTACTTTCCATAATTCTAAATTAAGGCTCAGATTCATGATGGAAATCTTGGTGGGTGGAAATAGAGAAGGAATATACGAGCAAGTTAAGTTTGAAATCCAGGATTTTCTATAGTCTCAAAATGGGCCAGTTACTTCTAGCAAAATATTATATACACCAATAACAACTCATCTCACGTCCTTAAAGAGGTTAACTACTTCTCCTTGAAATGCGTGTGAGTGATGTTCTTCTGCAGTTTTTAAAACAGTTCTTGAATGGGGGAGGGGCTCTAGCGTTTCCATTTTCTTGTACTTGTTTTATATTTTGCCTTACCTTGCTCATTTCTGCAGTAACTTATCTATTCCATCATAAGGACTTTATATTAATTCTACTCTCTATTTTCCAATCTCACTCTCTCCATACTTTTCGATAAAGCAGTGATTCTGAATGGGGGAAATAAAGGTACATCTCTTTCAAAGAGCTTATGGGAACAGGGGCAGGTAAACACACAGTTTTAAAGTGTATAGTCAAAATTAGTTTTAAAATTTTTTTGGCCAGTGAGGATCTGTGAACAGTAAGATGGGAAGCAGGCACAGAAGCAGAGAAAGCATGGTTCCTCACTTGGAAAAGTTATCAGTATCTCTGGGATGGGATAACATTTCTTATGATGTCTCAAAAAGAAACTTTTATCAGTTTGTTTTTAATGGATAAGAAGATTGTAACAGAGATTTGCTATTGTCTAACAGACAAAGTTACATAAACTGAAACAGCATGCTCTCTTCACTTGCAGATTTCTCTATACTGCCCCATCCTCTGAAACAGTAAGGAACGAATGTCATACTAAGCAATGCAGACTTTCTGTAATATGCACTTTAGAAAGCTTCCTTCACACACACACTTAACTCTCTAGCTGCTCAAAGCTTCACAAAAGAATCAACTATTTTAAAGTACAAATCTTACTGTTAGAAGCTATATTCTTTCAAAAGGATCAGCTGCATGCAGACATAAACAGGTTACTAAAACACAAGATGGGTAGAAGCAGTTTGATTGAAAAGAGAAATCTCTTGAAAATAAAATAATCAGGAGGACTAAAATAGAAACCACCAATCTAATTCTAAAGGGCAACACTAAAAAACTGAACCATCGAGACATTTGTGAGACCTGGAGTTTCAAGTCCTGTACAGAAAAGAAAAATAAATACCCAAAGTGACCAAGTTAGGGTCAATGATCAGGATAAGAGGGAGACACTATTTAAAAAAAAAAAAAAAAATGGAGCTATTTAGTTGAGGCCACTCAGATTTCTTCAAAATAATCAAAATCTTAGGCCACCTTGGCTATCTCATCATTTTCCTCGCCAAATGTGTGCCCACTCTGTTTTTGTCTTCCAGTTACAGAAGGTGAAAGCATTCGCACTTCAATCAAGAATATGGACATTTGGAAGCATATAATATGGCTGGTAAAGTGAATCCTTTATAAATAGGGAAAACAAAATAGGCAACTATAAAAGCAAAAAGTATATATTTTTAGGGGGCAAAGAGTACATTATAGTAATTATGTACTCATATGGTAATAGGAAGGGCCAGGTAAAGTAAGGGGCTGATGGAGAAGAAAACGCGACTGGTGGTGGGGGTGGGGGGACCTGGGCAGATTACCTGCTCATACTCCCGGGGATGGTGCCAGTAAGGCCCATACTGCACAGGAAGATTACAGGGAAGTGGCACCCCAAAAATGGAGATGAGATACATGCACCTGAAGCAGGGAGCTAGCGGGGGAACCCTTCAGGGTGGGGATGGCCAAGACGGGAAGATGTGGGGGGGTGTGGATGGCTAGGGTAGGAGGAATGTTAGAACGGAAGCTTCAAGGTGAAAGGCCCTACAAGCCCAGGAGAAAAGGAGCTGTGCCTCACCCGAGTGGGAGAGAGAGGTGGCTTTACCTGCAGCAGCCGTGGGGGGCCGATTCGCCCCTCTTGCTGTCTCTCCAGCACCAGTTCCCCCTCCTCCTGTGCAACCTAACTTGATGTGCCTGCCCGCCCCGTATTCTCATTGGCTGAAGTCCACTGCCATTCACCAGAGGCGCAAAGGCGCTGAACAAGGGTGGGACTATAAGAAGCTCCCCTTCCTCCCCCCCGCATGTTAGGTTGAGAATGCACGGAGAGGCCTATCCGGTTTCTAGGGCCCAGGCGAAGCCTGAAGCTTGCTTGAAAAAAAGGGGCCTGGCTAGAAAGGTCTCTTGGTGTGGGAAACCAGTATTGCGGATTAAATTTGACTTCCACTTACACTGTATTCTGCACACGGAAAAATGTAAACTCTGGAGGAAGGGTTCTGCACTATACTAGCTCCGCCTCCTCGTGGAACCCCTACCTCGGGCAGCCCTGTCAATTGCTTTGCTATGTAGTGACTGTATCTTATTCCATTACCCACGGAAAGGTACCATATCTTCCCTCCATTATAGAAGTCAGCCCAGATGCTGAAATATGGGGTCTTTTACTGATAAGGATAAAGCACTCTTTCTGCCACAATCCATAAGGCTGGCTTAAATTATTTCTTGACACTTCAACCCTTCTGTAGCAAGTACTGCTTTCTGCAAAGTTATCCCTGATGCCTGCTAGTAATCTCTGGCACTTTACTTACTCCCTACCCCTCACGACTACTTACTCCCCATTGCCCAGACTGGTCTCACACCTTTCTCTTGAAACAGTCCATTGGCCATATTGGTCAGTGTTCACTTTGCAATGCCACTCGAGACCTCTGTAATTCTCACGAGACCAGCTAAGCCCAGAATGATGGTATGTAAGCTTAAATCCCCCAAAGTAAACTTACAAAAACAGCTGCTTCTTTCTGATATCTCGTTTTCCTCTGAAAATTAACTATACTCAACACTCAAATCTTATTTTCTATATTAGGGCACACAAAACTAGGAAGATCAACTGGGCCTTAGATCTCTTCTTTTTAAAGATCCTGATGTTACCATTAGGTGTGATAGGAAAAATAATTAACACTACCTCAAGGAACAAACCTATTTTCCCATTCACTCTGATTAAAAACCTCAGGGTGTCTCTAAAACCCCCTCCCGAAACTGCCATCTAAGTGTTGACAAAGTTCCACTGACTCCTGCAATATATCACTGACAGGCTCTGCATCTGATACAGACTTTGGATATGATAATGAGTCAATCGTCATACAATGAGAAAACCAAGACTTCCAAGACTTAAAGACAGTTGAATGATATAACTATGAAACTAAGTGGAAAGGTCAGGATTCATATAAAACTCCTATTCCTGCTGCTATTTCCTTTATTTGTGTGGTTGGTCGTGTAAGAGAAAATCCTCATAATTGATTTGCTTTTCTAATCCATTCTGCTACCCATTTCCTAAAACACAGTATGGCCAAACCAATCTCATGCTTAAAAATTTTGAAAGGTTGTCTGTTCCTCAAAACAGGAATCATAAGACCATATCTTATCTTTTCAGTACCATTTTCTACTACTATCCTACCCTATTATCCTATATACACATCAATATACCACAAAAAAAAAAAAATGACCGCTTACCACTGACCTTTTTTTTTTAAGACAGAGTCTCACTTTGTAGTTCAGGCTGGCCCTGAGCTCAGCCTCAAACTCACATCACAGCAATCCTCTTGCCTCTGTCTCCCGAGTGCTGGGATTATAGGCATGAGTCTCCATACCCGGCACTGTGGTATGTGGTACTGATTGCTGCTGGGCGTGAGTTTCCACGCCCAGTATGGTATGTGGTCACTGGGGATCAAACCCGGGTCCTTGCGCTTGCAAGACAGGCGCAGGAACCACTGAGCTAAATCCCCGGCCCACTGACACATTTTTTACTCATCTAGACCCACCTAATACTGTTGCCTTCTTACTATATACCATCCTTTATTCATTTTTCTTTTGCCCTATCAAAATTTCATGTAAGATCTACATTAACTGCTTCATTATTTCAACATTAAGATACAGAGGGATTAGAAGGCTGCTGTGAGAATCAAAAAAAGGATTGCACAGTGGATATTTGATTTTTTTTTTTTTTCTGCTCAGTAACCCAACCCCTTTCTGTACTGCAGGAATAACTACAGGTAAGAATCGTCAGTGAGGCCCAGGGATTTAGCGCACTGGCACCACGCCTGCCTAAAAAGCGCAAGGTCCTGAGTTCAATTCCTACTACCAGGATTTAAGAAAAAGAATCTTCTGTGGGCAGCTGGATCTTTATCTCTAGGGCCAGGAAGGGAGGGTTTCAGTTCCCTCTTTCTCTTCCTAGCAGAGATATAACCTAGACTGGCTGAAATGGGCATCCTGCTGTCCACATATGTAAGATCAACCAGTTAAACAATGTTTGGCAATGGCAGATACAAGTTCACCTGCAGCATTGCCTGTACACTGCTCAGGTCAGGACCCTGCTCTTCTCTGTGGTCATGCCTTTCTTGGTTTCAGATCACTGCCTTCAGAAAATGTTCTAACATTCCATTCATCTTGCAGACTACAATATCCTTTCCATAAATTCCCTTTTTGTTGTAACTCAGCCAAAAGATGATTTCTGCTGTGTGCATCCAAGAATCCTAAACAAATTATTAAGGCCAGAATTGTGGGAATATAGTCTAAAACATAATGATAGGAGGAAGAGATAGGGCCTAGAAATACTTAGGAAATAAGAATCAGGAGAACCTGGAGTTGAGAAGGAAAGATGAGTTAGTTCAGCCATACTAAATGTGAGTTGCTTACAGCACACTAAGTAGTGACACTTGATAGCAGGTTGGTTATATAAAGCCAACACTCTGATGTGGTGATAGATTTAGAGTTAACAGCATTTAAACAGTATGTGTAAGGGTTGACTATCCAGGGAATGTGAAAAAAAGATCAAGTATAAGAAAGTAAAAACTGGAGCCAGGGATGTAGCTCAGTGCTGCCATGACTGCCTGGCAAGCACAAGGTCCTGAGTTCAATCCCCACTTTGAAATGAAAGAAAAGAAAAGAGAAGAGAAGAGGAAAAAATAAAGCTCCTGAATTATATCATGACACATGTCATAAGGAAATACATATCCAAGGCTGAGAGAGAACTTCAGATTTTTTTCAAAAGCTAGAAATTTAAGTTTTATGTAAAATCTTCTAAGTTTTAAGTATAGTACTATGCAGGCTAAACGAAACATTTAGATGGAAACCTAAGTGTTCTTAACTTTTCATGGAGCAAGAAAAGCTGAGCAACCCAGGAGAACATCAGACTTAAAGATCAGAAAATACCACGTTCATTTATGCAGGTAAAGAAGAAAAAGCTAGAGAAACAATATCACAGAAGCAAAGACAATAGTAACAAAGGGCAGAATCTCCTGTGTCAAAGCAATACATGTCTAGCAATAAAGAACTTGAAAATGTATGTGAGAAAGACTCTGACGTCTCCACTGTAAAACTGAAAGTAACTTGTGCATACGGTGATTGTAGCATTTTGTTTAGTCCTTTTAGGATAATTACCTTCTACTTTGTATTTTACTTGCATTTTTGCAGATAAAGTATAAAAAGCTTTGAGGTCCTAAGCACCTAAATTCAGATTTCTATCGCATCAAGTAAATGAGCCTTTTCTGAATTCGATTCATTCCACTCTTTAAATGGGTAACAGCATCGGATTACAGGGTCATTTATGAGAATCAAAATAACACTTAGCGCATTAGGACACATAACTACTATGACCTAGGACAGTGGTGGGGAACCCACAGCACATGTGCCACAGCGGGCTGTTTGTTATCATTGAAAATTCTAAGGGCCAGGGATTTTAGGTCAGTGGTTCCAGCACCCGCCTTGGCAAGTGCAAGGGCCCAGGTTCGATCCCCAGTAATCACACACCACAGTCCCAGGTGTGTTGACTCACACTTGTAATGCCAGCACACGGGAGGCAGAGGCAAGAGGATTGCCGAGTTCAGGACTATCCTGAACCTCAAAGCGAGATCCTGTCTCAAAAAAAAGAAAACTCTGAAAGGTTCGCCACCGCTGATCTAGAAGGAACTCAGCAAATGCTTCTGAAAAGACAATTAGGAGTGGATTTTTGCTTTTGCCAGTGTCTGTACAGACTTGGAGGAGATCAGAACCCGGATAAATAACTTAATCTCAGAAGGTTAATACTCCTGAGGCTGAGTGTGCACTGCAGTTATCCCTCCCGCTAGTAAACTTCAGGCAAACAGAGATAGCTACCGTAAACATTCAAAAGTCTGAAGCTTACGTTCAATTAACTGGCTTTAGTCAGCCTCAACCTACTATCGGGGTTTATGTCACTAGTGTGTACCTTGGAGTGACAAGGGACCGAAGATTCCCAGGGACTCAAGGAAGAGCTGTAACACATCTTTTAGGTTTTCTTTCCACCTCTCAGGCCATTTACCCTTTACAACTCTTTTTGATTTATTGCATATCATTTTGCTCCTTAGACTTTTTATTCTTTTTTTTTTTTTCCTTCAAGGATGTCTACTTCAAATACAAAGTCTGAATTATTATTCTTCTTTTCTTTAATAAATTATCTACATGCTTATAACTCTCATTTTTATCTTTGGGCAAACATCACCTCTGAACTCTACATCTACCACCTGCTTATAAACAGCCCTTCTAGGGGCCAGGGGTTTAGCTCAGTGGCACTGTGCCTGTTTGGCAAGTGCAAGGACTTGAGTTCAACTCCCGGTACCGAGAAACAACAACAAAAACCAAAAGCCCTTCCTGGTCAACTTTCCAGTACCCTTTCCCCATCTCCATACTTGTACCCACACAGAGTTGATCATCTTCCAGCATCTCCTACCAGGTTGTGCTGCAAAGACCAAAGACTCTTCCTTACCAACCATATCCAATGTTGTTATTTTATTTTTGCCATTTGCCTTTTTTTTTTTTTTTTTTTTTTGCAGCACTATACTAGCCATTGAACTCAGGGCCTTCATACAGCTACATTATTACCCACCGAGCCCCCTTTTAAACTTTTTATTTGAAGTCAGGATCTCACTAAGTCACTACATTGCCCAGGGCAAGGCTCCAATTTGTGTCCTCCTGCCTCAGCCTCCTAGAATGCTAGGATTATAGGTATGTGCCACCACCTCCTAGCTCCAACAGCCTTCTAACTGGTTCTTCCACATTTTGCTTTTTTTTGTTGTTGCTCCAATGCTGAGGGTCAAACCCAGGGCCTGTGGATGAGCACTATACCTCTGCACTAAACTCTATCCCTTCATTTTCTTAACAAGCCTCAAGTAAACACTCTGAGTGACAGAAACAAGTAATCTGCCCAATAGTCAACAGGTAGCAAAAATGTGGTGCCAGATTCAAATTTAGACAGTGTAGCTTCAGAAGTTACAATCTTAACTATTCTACTATATTATGTCCTAGGTTACATGCCCCTATTAGAAATTCTCTCTTAAAAGTACTTCTTCAGGGGCAGGGATTTAGCTCAGTGGTTCTGGCACCTGCTTTGAAAACACAGGATCCCAAATTTGATCCCAGGTAACAAAAAGAGTACTTCTTTGTAGTAGATATTGAACAGCTGATTATATAATTAATAGCTTGATGCTTTTCTCCGTCAGAATACAAGTTCTCAAGGGCAAGGAAAGTGTCTGATTTGCTCCAGTGGTAATGGGCATTCAATGTACTTCTGCTTAGGAGACACAGGGTACTTCCACCATAGATACGTGCAGTGAGGTGGAGAAGGCCAGTGGGAGGTGTACGAGAAAGACACTGGCTGCCCTCACTGAGCGGGCAGTGACAGCCAATGGGCACCGACAGGCTTCCCACAAGCACTCAGAATGGGCAGTGTAAAATCGGAAGCACTTTCACTTTTCAGAAAATTTAGCAAACAAGAGCTTTTGCATGCAGCAAAGAGGGCAGTGTACAATAAAAACACAGAAAGGAATTTCTGTAGTGTAAGTAACTACTGAAAGCACTGAAATTTTAGTTATCCCCTTTAGGCTTGGTATCATTAACGCCTCAGTGGTGACCAATGTCGAGCTCTGGCAGGAAGCAAATAGATGACACTGTACCCTGATGATTCAAAAATAGGGCATGGATTCATCTTTTTAAGTCAACTCCACTGTAGAATTTTTACACACACACCGCCCCCCAAGTAAAAACCTTGGAGTTTTGCCCTAAGTCTGAAGACAGCAAAGAGCCTAATCTTTAAGGATCACTGCCCTCAGGTCAACTTAGACTTAACATGAAGAAATTCTCCTTCACTGGTTCAGTCAGTAAAGTGAAAATAATATTCTGGCTTCTTCATGAGGAAGATCTAACTTGATTCTGCGCTACACTTCTGGGCATTCAACTTCAGTAAGAACACACAGAATTCAGGCCTCTGTTCTCCACGTGCACTGCGCGCCCTATTTTAAGTAAACCAGTAATATACACATTCTTCAGCCTAATAGAACAATGTAAATACCAAGACCACTAGAGGCCAGGAGGGATTGTTTTCATTGTAACAATTTTTGCTTTTAAAAAAAAATGTATGTGTGTGTGTGTACACAATGTAAAACATAATTATTCTCAGACTTGTGCCCCTAGGCACAAAAAGGACCCCAGTGATAAGAGGATTAATGAACATTCAGGGAGCTCAGTTGACTTGGTTAAGAAATATTTATACGTAAGATGAACCAAGTGTTTTCCCTCTATCGAGCTTACCAACAAAATCTTATCTTCCAAATAACTAATAAAAGAAACAAATGATTATTCTTTCTTCTGGTAATAGAGACACAAAAACAAAAGAAATTTTACTTCTCAGTGTTCAGGACTGCTGACCCATCTAGCACTGGAGGCACAGCTCTCCCACAGGGGTCAGAGCTGAAACTGTAACAAGGAGATAGCATACCAATGGGCTTTGAAGTCAGACATGTGACAATCCTACATATGGTTAACTTATCTAAGTCTTAATTTCTTCTTTTCTGTACATGAAGCTAATATCCCAAACATTTCAGGGTAATTCTAAAGATGAAAAGATACTATAAATTGCTTGGCACCTAAAAATAATTTCTTTTCAGAGACCTAGCAGAGTGGATCTGCCAAGCAGAAGGTGGGATACTGAAACTATGTATATAAAAGTATCACAATTAGAACAACAGGACTGCCTGAGTATAACAGTACATTCCTGTAATCCCAGCACTGAGGAGGCTGAAGCAAGAGGATTGCTACAAATTTGAGGCCAGCCTGGGCTATACACTGAGTTCAAGGCCTCTCTGAACTTCAAAGCAAGACCTTGTCTCAAAAAAACCAAAACAAACCAACCAACCAGCCACAGGACTGCCATACCGGAAAAGCAGCACAACCCTCTCAGCCACAGATCAACTTCAACTAGCACTGCAGATTTCTAAGGCAACAGCCCAGGTATTTCAACTAATAATGGTCGCAACTGTAGGAATATGCCTGCTGTCTGTTTCATAGAGCTCCATTCACTTCCCCAAACCTGCCTGGAGTTTCCAACTGGCAAGGCTGGGTAGTTCTCAGACCCAGACCCCGCTGCCTTAGCTTCTGACTCCTGTGACTTTTTAAGGAAATGACCAAACCTATATATGTCCTGAAGACTCTTATTAAAAAAAATTTTCCAAAATGAGATATTTGAAAAGCAAGCAGAAGCACTGTCTTTAAAAAAAAAAAAATCATATGCAAATAAAGGGAGAGCTTATCGTTGTGTCCCGCCCCTAGGAAGAATTTTAAAAACTGAGTATTCAGAAGTACTCAGAAGAATAAAACACTGAAAGTTCAGTTTTCATGCAATTTGGTAGTCTGCATTAAAAAAACAAAAATCTAGAAAAGTCTCCTGACTCCTGCAGTTTATTTTGGTAGACATACACTCAGTAAATGTTCCAGAAACAAAATTCTGTTGAATTGGGCTCAAATGAATAAATAAAACTATGGAAATTACTGATTTCTTCTAGAACCAACCATCACTTCTTAGCTGTTTGGCTGAGACTGAATGTGGTATCTTCCGGAAACAACCAAAAAGAGGTTCTCACACTACTAATGGGATAATATTTTATTTCAGCCATGGCCACAAGGGACACCCTCCAAGATGTCCCAACTATCACTTTAAAAACGTGCAATGGAAGATTAAAAAGAAAGCAGGAAATTCTGAACATTTCTAAAATGACCACAGGAAACAATTTCAAACATGCTGAAAGTTTTACAACTTCTGAGTACCCTTCCTCTCAAGTGAAAATTAAGAATTTAGTTACTGGGGCTGAGCAGGGAGCCCACTAGTTTAATATGAACTTAGTGTGCTCAAAGCCTGGTGTTCAATCCCCAGCACAAATAAAAAAGGAAAAAGAAAAAGAGGAAAGGGAAGAAGGAAGAAGAATTAGAATTTAGTTACTATGCAATTTCTCACAAAGCTACAGTTTTATAAGTAACAAAAATAGAAATGTTATTACAGATTAATTTCTAGAATACTGGGACATTAGCATGTTATTTATTTACCTTTTTAAAATGAAATAAAGTCAGAAACAAAAAAGTCAACAACAACAAAAAAATGAAACTATATACAATACATTTCTCCGGGTAGCCAGGCATGGTGGTGCATGCCTGCAATTCCAGTACTGGAGGCTGAGGCTGGAGGGTCACACCAAGTTCAAGGCTAGCCTGGGCTAAACAATGAATTCAAGTCTGGCCTGGACTACAAAGCTTGACTTTGTCTCAAATATAAATGAATGAATTAATTAATTAATAAATAAATAAAAGTTCTCTGGTGACATATAGAGGAAATAAAGTCAGATATGTCTCATTCTTTCAATAGCAAAGTCAAGCCTTTATTAGTAATTGTACATAATAATATGTAATTGTTCTCAGAACTCTTCAGACAAACTAGTGAAAACACACACTGATAATCTGAATTTGAAGAGAGCTTTGTCTAGGTTCCTAACACCTTCCTACTACTTAGAATATATTCTGAGGTCCATTCCTACTGCAGACAAATGACTTAAGCCATGCTATTTTAACCTTATATCTAATGGATTTTCAATTATCCTATAACACACAATTAGTTGATAGATACTAACTGTGTTTTCTGGTTATGTTTATTTGTAGTACTGGAGATTCAAGCTATGGCCTCTACATGGAGTGACATCCCTAACCTTTTTTTCAAATTTTAAATTTTGAGACAGGGTCTTACTAAACCACTGAATTGTTCACGCTGTGCTCAAACTTGTGATCCTCTTATCTCTACCTCCCAGAGCGCTGAAATCACAGGTGTGCGCCATTACACACAGCTACAGGTTTCATTTTTCATTGAAAGGTCTCCTGCTCCAATATGAAGGTAAGATTTTATGCATGTATGTATTTATTTAGCAACAGGGTCTTGTTTGTTGCCAGGGTGGCCTAGAACTCACAGTGATCCTCCTGCCTGAGCCCCTTGAATACAGGTAGGTGTACACCATCACAGCCAGCTGGCAAAAATTTTTTTTTTTTTTTTTTTTTGAGACAGGGTCTCGCTTTGTGGTTCAGGCTGGCCCTGAGCTCAGCCTCAAACTCACATCACAGCAATCCTCCTGCCTCTGCCTCCCGAGTGCTAGGATTACAGGCATCAACCACCACGCCAGGCACTGTGGTATGTGGTACTGGTTGCTGCTGGGGTGAGTCTCCATGCCCAGTATTGTTATGTGGTCACCGGGGATCAAACCCAGGTCCTTGCGCTTGCAAGACAGCACTGGAACCACTGAGCTAACTCCCCGGCCCCTGGCAAAATATTTTAAAGTTGACCATTTTGTTTCCTGTGACATTAAACAACTCAAGGCAGTGAAAGATGGAAAGAGATAACAAAAAGGCAAAAAAAGTTACCTATAGAATAGCTTAATGAAAATCATCAGTGATTAGTATACTCTAGCTTAAATTAAAACAGTAACTACAGGAGATAGACATTTCACAATATAAACACAATGTAAATTTTAAAAGTATAAATAAAGTTTGTGCACATGGGGGAGTTGGAGGGACTAAAGGGGAATGGGAAAAAGTAAGAATCAAGTTATATCATCTACAGGTACAAATATTTTTCTTTTTCTTTTTTTGAGACAAGGTCTCACTTTGTAGTTCAGGCTGGTCCAAACTCACATCACAGCAATCCTCCGTCCTCTGCCTCCCAAGTGCTGGGATTACAGGCGTGAGCCACCAAGCCCAACACAGGGGCATGAGTCTCCACACCCAGTATTGTATGTGGTTACCAGGGATCGAACCCCAGCCCTTGTGCTTGCAAGACAGGCGCCGGAACCACTGAGCTAAATCCCTGGCCCTACAGGTACAAATTTTCAATGATGTAAGTGAAAATAATGTATATTTAAAATATACCATAAACTCAATTTAAAAAAACACTAAAAATAAAAATGTAAAAGCACTATGAAATAGAAAACCAAAAGAGCTAAATTAGAACTTTATAAACTGAGAGATTAAGGGAGAAAATGTTATTTAGGGGAAGGTTTAGAATGAAATAATTAAATGAACTGTTAGTGAATAGAAAATTTCTCATATAACAGTGCTGTTATATAAAAATACAACTTTTTTGGCTGGGCGTGGTGGCTCACACCTGTAATCTCAGCACTTAGGAGGCAGAGGTAGAAGGATTGCTGTGAGTTCAAGGCTACCCTGAGATACATAGTGAGTTCATAGCCAGCCTGAACTACAAAGCAAGACTGTCAGAAAATTTAAAAAATAAAAATAAATAAAAATACAACTTTTGCCAGGCATGATACAGTACACTTGTAATTTCCAGCAGTCAGGAGGCTGAGGCAGGAGTCCCAGGCCAGGCTTTAAAATCAGTTCAAGACTAGCCTGAATTACAGAGCAAGACCATTGCAAAAATCTAAAAAAAAAAAGAAAACAAAAACTTTCAGTTGGGTACTGACGCCAAAAGAACTACATTTTGAAAATCAGGGTCTCAACATTCCTTAAATGGTTTCAGCAACAGAGATACAAAAAACAAACAAAAACAAAACAAAACAACCAATGTCAGAGAATTAAAACAAAACCAAAGTGAATAAAACAAAATTGTAACATGAAGTATGACTATTCACTTTGTGAAGCAGAAGAGTAAAAACAAAAATCATTAAAAAGGGACAATAAAGAGTTAAACTGAATGACAAGAAATACAATAATCTTAATGAGTCAAACGCTGAAGGTAAAATAATAGTAAACATTAGGATGGTCACAGTAGAGCAAGGACAGGTCACAGAAAGATCTGCAGGTCGGGAACTTGCTCAAATGCAAGGAAAGAAGTCCAGTGACTTCCAGGGTTGAGGGTGGAGGTTTGAAAGAAATGTTTGTCTTCCTTTTCTCCCAGGCATTTGGCTCAATGTAAACTCAGAAGATAATTTAACTCTTCCAAAGCTGTGGGAAAACAACATCAGTAAAGAATGTAGCATTCATCTGAATGTGACAGTTCTTCTGCAGACAAGAATACTGAATTTCTTTTACTGGGCATGGCGGTGCACGCTTGTAATTCCTGCACTCATCTGTAATCCCAGCACCGGTGAGGCTGAGGGGCGAGGATTCCCCAGCATTGGGACAAGATGGGCTTTTACAGTGAGTTCCGGGCAGCCTGAACTACAGAATGAGACCCTGTCTCAAAAATAAACAAACCTTCACTCTTTCAGTAAGCAAGCACAGTTTTGGCATCTACAAATTAATCTTAAGTGGTAGTACTGCTTTGAAAAACTCATCCTTTTCAAGGAGATGTGTACAATGGTTTCTTTTAAAGACTGCCTTCACTATCCTCCACGACCTACCAGAAATTTAACCTTTCACTTGAAATGCCCATTCTTTCCTGATACAAGATTTGCGTTTCCAGGTGATTCACCACCAGTTCAAGATACATTGTGCATTCACATCTAACTTAAATTCTGTCAATCTGAGAACTGACAAAAACCCAAAAAGATCAGAAACACAGGAGAGAGCAATCAAGCAGGGAAAGGGTGATCTGTGCAAGTTCAAACCCCTTATCGCAATCCACTACTCCTTTGTCATTTCATTTTAAACCTTTCCCAAAGCCCATCTCTTCTGCTGTCTCTTCACAGGAATGCCTAGCTTCTTTCGGCCAATGTCCTCTGTCTGGCCCTGCAGACCCGATGGCTCCCTCACCACTCTTGAAACAGAACGTCTTAGGTGGAAATTTTTTTTTTTCCTTAAACGCTTTTTATTTTAAGGTTAGCATAATTCCAAAATAACTGAAATAATGTCTCCACTTTCAGCCCTATGAAGTTGACCACGACTTGTTCTGGAACCTACTGGGTAGTCATATAAAATAAATAATTATCAGAAAACCTTATCTAATTATCAGAGAGCACTAATCAAGTCACAAATTCACTAATTTCTGATGTGTCCCACACTAGCCAGAAACCAGGTCAGAGCATTTCTGAGTTGACAAAGTCAGTATATGCACATCAGTGATCTGTGGATGTTGATATGAGGGTAAGATGCACCAGACGCTGATATTGCAGCTTCCACGGTTTCTGTCTGAAGCATTCCACTGTCTATTCTTTGGAAGAAAACGGCGTAACGCTCTAAATCTTTGACTTTTAGCCACTGTTCCCAGTGCACAGTAGGCTGATCTTCCATATACCTCTTCAGTGAAGATCTTAATTACTTCAAGACTGTCCCTTAAAAAGAAGCTGCTGCATTTGCACAGCTGCTGCAATGGCCAGGAAATTCCTTGCGACGCTAGAGACAGGTAAATAAACTGCATTCGCTTCGGGGGATGGAGGGGTTAAGCTCTGCTAGTTTACATAATGCAACCAAAACCCAGCGAGCTCTGCAGACCTGTCAAGAGAGATGCGAGGACAGGGCTCTCGTCCCACTATCTCCAAATGCACGCCACTACCTGTCCTTCACTCCCAGAAGATCCACAGAATACCACTCAAGAGTAGCAATCATCATACGCTCATCCTACGCTTTCCTGGACATTTTCATTACTAAAACACATAAAAGAGAAAGGAAAATATCCAAACCTCCCACTTCTGAGTCCAAAGTATTGGAGTGACCAAACGGAGCCGGAGAGTTTTTCCTTCTTGAGAGGGGGAAGAACGAGGCGCTGTCTCAAGTGTACACCACGCCCAGGACAGCAATGACAAGCTCTAGAAACTTCACAGTGGTCCCCGCAGCCCGCCCACGGCCAGGCCCGCTCGGACCCCGCGGCCCCACAGCCGCCCTCTCCCCCGGCCTCGCACAAAGGAGAATGGTTCAGTCCGGAGCATCACCCAGCACCTGATCCCCACGCTGGGGTACGCGGAGGGGGTGCGAGCGAGGGGAGGAGGCTGAGTTACTGAGATCACCCCAAGAGCTCGATCTTTCGGAAAGCCCCCAGCACCGGCAGCGACGGGCAGGCGCGAGCGGGAAACCTACCTGAACAAGTCCTGTGCTTCCTTCCCTGCCAGCATTTCAACTCACCCTCTCGGAGAACAAGGCGCCTTCCGGCGGAGCATGGCCAGCCCTCGCCTCAATCTACCTTGCTAGTAGTCCGTTCGCTCTGCAGCCCGCCCACCTTCGCTCCCTTCAGCCAATTGGAGGCCTGAAACCAGCCCCTTGCAGCGCGCTAGTGTGAGCGCCATCCAGGAAGTCTCCCAAGGGTGGAAGGTCCTAAGGAGCTGGGAAGGGTCCGTAGGCGACCACAGATATGCCGGATTGAAAATAGAATCTGGCGGCTTCAGCGGCTGACAGCTCAGTTCGCAGGTGGGCGGGCCTCGCGGCAGCTTTATTTCGCCCCCGCCATTGGGGGCGCTCTACGCAAAAACAACACTTAAATTACCTGTTTCTGGGAAGCCATCTTGGATCGGCCGGCACTGTGCAGGCTGGGAGGGGAAGGAGGATCTATAAGCCCGTTTCGGCGCTCTGTCCGACTGGTTAGATCTCAGATCCATCAGCAACACATTCTCTTATGCAGAGTCATGCTGTCCCTTAGTCACGAGGAGGGACTCTGAAAAATGCTGAGTGGGGTTAGAGGCAATCACCACCATCACTCTTTTAGCTGCAGGAGCGATGAGATTTTATAAAATCTAAGAAGCAAAAACCAATCAAATGAGAGTAGGTGTTACTAGTTTCCAGGATAATCCTTTCTGAAGGCCTTACAGGAGCTTATCAACACAGGTTTTATATCTATTCCAGACGCTTCTAATCTTTACGCTTCACTGGCCAAGTTTGCAGTTTTGATTTTGACAGCATAGAGTACTGAGTCACTTGAAAATAACAAATTTGAAGAATAACACTTTTTTCATTTACAGTACTGGGAATTGAACCCAGGGCGTTCACACTGAGATACATCTCCAGGCCAGGTTTTGGTTTGGTTTGGTTTTTTTGAGACAGGGTCTTGCTTTGTAGTTGACCTCATTGTGTGGCCCAAGGTAGCCTCGAACTCAGGGCCATCCTCCTGCTTCTGCCTTCTGAGTGCTGGGATTACAGGTGTGAGTCATCACACCCAGCACTGTCGGTATGTGGTCCCAAGGAACAAAGTCAACACCTTGTGCTTGTCAGGCAGACCCTGGAACCACAGGCCAGGTTTAATGTTCTGAGAGGCTGCAAGTCTCCAAATTGCCCAGACTAGAGTAAAAATTGAGATCTTCCTGTTTCAGCTTCCCCAAGTGCTGGGATTACAATAGTGCTGATACACCCAGGTCCATTTTAAAAGCCTACAATTCATCGGTAGATCCATCTGTTTGTGAACACGTTTGTGAACTCGAGAAGACTTACAAAGAAATAACATGTAAGAGTAGGGACCATGAGGAGGTAACCTTCAAAACAGAGCCAAAGTCATTTTCTTTACCTGCCTTTAATTGGAAATACTTTCATTATAGGTGAAAGTACATTCAATAACAATTTTTTCATTTACAGTTCTGGGAATTGAACCCAGGGCCTTCACATTGAGATACAGGTTTTTTTGTTTGTTTGTTGAGACAGGGTCTTGCTTGACAGTTCAGGCTGGCCCTGAACTCACTATATAGCCCAGGTTAGCCTGGAACCCTGGCAATCCTGCCTATGTCTCCGAGTGCTGGGATTACAGGCATGAGCCACCACGCCTGGCATTGTTCCCTGTATTTCCAAATCTAAACTCTACTGCTATTACATTTTGCTACAATAAGTATGTTTTAAATCTCATGAAGGGACCAGAGATCTAGCTCATTGGTTCTGGCACCTACCTGACAAGTGCAAGGTCCTGAGTTTAATCCCTGGTAACCACATACAAAAATGCGAGGCACGGTGACTCACACCCACCAACAATCAGTACCACCTACCACAGTGCCCAGGGGAGAGGCAGGAGGATTGCTGTGAGGTGGAGACTGAGTTCAAGATCAGCCGGAACTACAAAGTGAGACCCTGTCTCAAAAAAAAAAAAATCCTCATGAAGGATAAACTTGAGTCATTTGGAGGAAAATGGATGCACCTGACAAACTGTAACATTAAGTGAAATAAATCAGACACACAAGGTAAAATATCCCATGGTTTCTTACATGAGAAACACAATGTGTGAGTAAAGAACAAAATAAAAGATAATAGGAAACGGAGATACTTTGTAAATGTGGAAGGGACGGGAGATGAAGAAGGGGAAGGGAAAGGAATGTACAAAATGATTAGATGTATTATGTACATATAACAAGTCCCCACAATGTGATCATTATATATGCAAACATAGTGAGTTTTTTTAAAAAGACCTTACGAGTGAAGGCAGTCCTTGAAGATTCATTGCTCAAGTATCATCATAGTCATACATGGCAGGAGCTCAGAGACATTTAGAGATATTTTATGAGGTAATACTTGATCAAATATATTTTCCCGTACATTGAACAAAATCTATGGCCCAGTTTTCCCAATTACTGATACCATTATATCAAAATTTGAGGTTAGTATTAGTATTTACCAGAACAATTGTTTATTTGTACATGCATATACACAAATACATACACATGCACCATTAGTTTTGTTTTTAGACCTTTGCAGAGCTACAAAGCCAGCAACTTTTTTTTGAGACAGGGTCTTGCTAAGTCACTAGATTGCCCAAGCTCGGCTTGAACTTGTTATCCTCGTGCATCAGCCTCCCAGAATGCTAATCATCATGCTTTGTTTCAGATATGCTCTTATTGGGCCAGTGGTCCCAATATGCTCTTATTTAGTTCAGTGGTTCCAGCACCATATCACAAGTGCAAGGCTGTGAGTTGGACCCCTGGTACCAAAAAAAAAAAAGCAGAGATGCTCTTGCCGACTCTCTAGAATAACACCTTATTATTCTGGCTTTCTGGTACAGAATACACCTACCATCAAAAGAACTTAAGGCAGTATAGAAAGGGGAAAAGTACATGATTCAACAATTTCTGCTACCTACAGATATTCTGCTATAATTACATAATTTCCAGTATTCCTAGATTTCAAAAAACAATCAACATGGGCCGGGGATTTACCTCAGTGGTTCCAGTGCCTGTCTTGCAAGTGCAAGGGCCCAGGTTCAATCCCTCTGGTAACCACATAACATACTGGGTGTGGAGACTCACGCCCAGCAGCAATCCGTACCACAGACCACAGTGCCGGGCGTGGTGGCTCACGCCTGTAATCCCAGCACTCGGGAGGCAGAGGCAGCCTGTAATCCCAGCACTCGGGAGGCAGAGGCAGGAGGATTGCTGTGATGTGAGTTTGAGGCTGAGCTCAGGGCCAGGCTGAACAACACCCAAGTAATCACTTAACTACCTCCTGCATGTGGTGATAGGCAATCTACTCTCCTAAATCTTCACAATCAATTGACTCAGAAATAGAAATAATGAGGTGGGCATGGTGGCTCAAGCCTGTAATCCCAGCACTCAGGAGGCAGAGGCAGGAGGATTGCCCTGAGTTCGAGGCTAGCCTGGGCTACATAGTAAGATTGTCTCAATAAAGCTAAAAAAAAAAAAAAAAAAAAATTAAAGAAAAATTAGTAATGAATTTGGAATAATTTTGCTTCTTTTGTTTCCAGTGGAGGAAATACCGAAGCATAGAATATTATAAATTGGTCTGAATGATAGAACTGGACGTAGAAGTTAGGATTTTCAAAAATGCTTCAAGGGCCAGGGATTTAGCTCAGTGGTTCACCTGTCTTGCAAGCCAAGGACCCGGTTCGATGATCATCTGTAACCACATACAATACTGGGTGTGGAGACTCATGCCCAGCATCAATCAGTACCACATACCACAGTGCCGGGCGTGGTGGCTCACGCCTGTAATCCCAGCACTCGGGAGGAAGAGGCAGGAAGATTGCTGTGATGTGAGTTGGAGGCTGAGCTCAGAGCCAGCCTGAACTACAAAGCGAGACCCTGTCTTAAAAAGAAAACAAAAATGCTTCAAAATATCAAAATGCTATCCAGTAATGACTACAAAAGCAGCAGTTCTAGGTAAAAGGCTGTCACTGACCAATGTGATAATGCTTTATAATTGCTGACGAATTTCTAAATGCTGGGGAAAAAAATGTCTATACAGAAACTAAAGTTATACTTAATTTCATCCCTGGTGTAAAGGAGCAGAATATTTCCAAATTCAATAACCTCAAATCCTTTTAGGAATGAGGTAAGACTTTTAAAAAATGCATAGTTAGGGAAGTACCCTGAATGTCTTCCCTTCCTACGGCACAGTATTATGCATCACAGCTACTAGCAAGGTAGAATCTAGTATAAAACAAATCCCAAGACGGTGGCTTCCTTTGTGTCTTTCGTACAATACCCTAGGAGGAGTATCTACTTATTTTGGGGATTTACGAGAAATGACACATGGAATATAAATAGCTTGGATACATGCATATATTTAATAATGAAACAGTTTGTTAACAACAAAAATTAGAAAAATTCAGAGACCTCAGTGTTGCAGAAGAGGAGGAGACATTAAGCAAAAAAGGAACTGAGGCTATGTGATGTGTGAAGCGAAGGCAAATGTGGCTAAAATGGTGCTGTCCACTCAGAAATGGTGAAGGACGGTAGAAGTACCCACTTGCCTGGCTGTGTGGTAGCAGGAAGCCTTACTTCGTGCTGCACAGAATGGAGGCAGTGAGAGAGAAAGGCAAGAGAGAAGAGCCATCCAGACCTATGGTAGTCTGACAGAAGAAAGTGAGATAGAATGATGGAGAGATCACTTTAGGCCATTTGCTTTCTCTGAAGTCTAAAATCTGAAGTTTTAAGTGCGTCAGTCAAATTCAATGATCATATAATGGGTAGCACTGGGCACTGTTGCGGGACGTGGGGGAAGTGGTTTATAAAATAAAGCAAAGTCATGGATCCTGCTCCCACAGAGCTTACAGGCTGAAAGAGGAGACAGACCCCAGACAAGAAACTACAAAACATATTCACAAAATAACATACATACAAATAAATACCCATAGGAATAATTAACACAGGAAAGCAAAAGGGTACTGTGTCAGCAATCGCTCTAAGTCCTCAGGCCAGTCACTGAAGTCTTCCTAGGAGAAAATGTTGTTCTTTTTTTTTTTTTTTTTAAGGTTTTTTGAGACAGGGTCTCGCTTTGTAGTTCAGGCTGTCCCGAGTGCTGGGATTACAGGCGTGAGCCACCACGCCCGGCACTGTGGTATGTGGTACTGGTTGTTGCTGGGCGTGAGTCTCCACACCTAGTATAGTTATGTGGTTACCAGGGATTGAACCCGGGTCCTTGCGCTTGCAAGACAGGCGCTGGAACCACTGAGCTAAACCCCCGGCCCTGTTGTTCTTTCAATTATAATGATGTAATGTCTCTCCATAGTGCAGCAAGTGCAAAGGTATAATAAGAGGAGTGAATATGGCATATGTAAGCAGCTTTGTTTCATTAGTGTACAAAGTCTAATTAGGTCTAGTTAAGAAGTGTGATGGAATAGTGGAGGTCAGTTTGGTGAAAGACATTGCCATGTTTGACCTGGTCCCTAAAACAAATGAACGGGGAATGAATGTGTTTGTTGGATAAGGATAAGTGGCCATGCGTTCGGGACTGACTCCACAGCTCTCACAGTTTGGTGGCTCCTCTAGCAATAGGACAAGAGAGAAGGACTCAGCTTCCTTGTACTGCCTCATGTGAGAACTCATATGAAGACGTAAAAGACCCCTGAAGGTGACAAAGTTAAAAAAAAACCAAAAAACTTTACATAAATGATCATCTTCAAAAGGCGAGCCAGAGCCCAGTAATCTCCAGCATTCGAGCAGAACATCCTTGCTCTTATTACTTACCCTTACTCCAAGCAGGGAGCAGAATGTGATGTTTATGAAGTTATTCTTGAACTACCATGACAATCAACTTTGATCCTAACATTTTATAATTTAAATCAAAGATGAGAGGAGCCCTAATCTATAGGGAATGCTCATGTCTTCAGAGGACAGGTCAGGAAGGGCCCCGATTCTTCCCTGGTCTTTAAGTAGAAAGGCAAACATCACACCTGAAAAGAGGCTGTACTCAGCCAAAGCAAGTAAGACCTCTTTCTTTAAGCCTACTGAGCTGAAGCTGTTCCAGGAAGGGGGGAAACAAAAAGTTCGGGCCACAGTTTTCAGCAGCAGCTGGAGTCAGACCCCACGTCCCGAGAGTTCCGCTGGCAGGGACCAGGTCCGGCTGGTGTTGGAATAGACTGCTGGGGCCCAATCTTGATGCCATTTGCCTGTAAAATTTTTAAAAAGGTATTAGTTCTCACTTTACAGCTAAAAGGAATGGAGAAAAGAGGGTAATTAAAGGAGAAATCATTAGTTCTGTCTAAAAACAGATACAGCCTTGGCACGTAACCATGTACCCTGGCCAAACGTTGTAGAACCATCATCTATGACAATGAACTGTAAGGTAACTAGTTGTGCTGTAAGAATCATAGTTGTGGCACCCTGGAGGCTGGGGCAGGAGGTTCACAAGTTTAGCCCAGCCTGCACAACTCAGTGAGAGTCCATCTCAAACAATTTTTGAAAAAGGGCTAAAGATGTAGCTCAGTGCAAAGTCCCTGTACCACACAAAATATAAAAGTCCCCAATACCACACCAAAAAAGTCAAATCATATTAAATGAAAAAATGAATTAGAGGTGACTTTTGTGCTCTCCTTTTTGAATCTCATTTCATTTTCATTTAATGTGTCAAGCAGTAATGCCCCATTACTATAACAGTTTAGTAACATGTTTGAATTTGGGGGGCTGGAGGGGGCTGGGTTTCACTGAGGGTCTCACTATGTAGTCATGGCTGGCCTTGAACTCACTACTATCTCAGGCTGTCTTTGAACTTGTGGTGAGCCTCCTCTCTCAACCTCCTGAGCACTGGGATTACAGGCATATTCCACCACAGCTGGCAGAATTAAATGACAGCATTTCAAAATCTTATTAGATACAAGTATAGCAATACTATTTCATGTATTCTTGCACATCCCTTCTTCTTCTGCAGTCCTGGGGATAGAAGCCAGGTCTTTACACTGAGCTACATGGCTGATCCACTTTGATTTTTTGAGACAAAGTCTTGTTAAGCCTCTAAATAGCATAGGATGCACTCAAAATTGTAATCTTTCTGCCTCAGCATCACAGGGTACTGGAATTAGAGGTGTGTGGCAGTATGCCTGAGTTTTCTGCACCCCTTTTAAAGCTACATTGTTAAATTTTGGTTTCATAGGTATGTGCAGGATTATGATTTGTTAAGTTAGAAAAGAATACAGCGGCACATACCTCTAATTTCAGCTACTCAGTAGGCTGAGGCAGGAGGACCATAAATTCAAAGCCAGCCTGGGCAATTTAGATCCTTCCTCAAAATAAAATTAAAAGTCCTGCATCGCCTTCCTCTGACTACCAAAACCATGTATGTTTGTTTTTTTTTAAAGTAGGGGATTAAGGCTATAACTCAGCACTCCTTTAGTTCAATCTCCCAGTACTACCAAAACAAACAAACAAACAAACAAAAAACCAGTAGGAAGGAAGCAAAAGAGAAGTGCCATAGTAGCATATGAGTCCCTTATGTTTTGTCTGTAATGTGCTTAATAGAAATGGCCCTACTGAGTAATTAGTAATTATATTTCCCTCATGCTCTGGAATAAGAAATTGAGTTTCAGCTAAGCATGGTGGAGCACACCTCTAATCTCAGCATGGTGAGAAGGTAAAGCAAAAAGATTAAAACTTTGCACCTTAGGGCCAGGAATGTAGCTCAGTGGCACTGTGCCTGCCTGGCAAGCACAAGGTCCTGAGTTTGATCCTTAGTACCACAAAAACAAACAAACAAAAAACACTTTGAGCCCAGTCTGGGCAAGTTATAGACTCAAGATTTTATGTTAAAATAAAAATTTAAGGGAAAGGAATGTAGCTCAGTGGTACCATGCCTGCCTGACGAGCACAAGGTCCTCAATTCAATCCCTGGACCCAAAGAGGGTAAAAAAATTTTTTTAAAGGGGTAGGTATATAGGTCACTGTGAAGGCCCTGAGCTCCATTACTGGTACTGGAAAAATAAATAAATAAATAAATGGGAGGAAAAAAAAGAAAACTGAGTTTAAGAAGAAAAACTGCCATATTATGTAAGTCTTTTAAACCAGCTGCTTCTTACAATCTCTTAAGTATTCCAAGTCTCAGACTAGAAAAAAAAACAAAAGAGCAAATGATGATGTGTTTCTATATATCTTCATTAAAAAAAGGGTTTGCATTGGTAGAGGTACAATTAGTATTTTAGAGAATGCTTACTTTCCATGACTCTTCCATCCCTGTTCAGAACAAAACATTTAACAGCCAGCACTCCATCTCCACTCTTTCTCACCTCATTGTGAACATCGAATAAACCCTGCTGGATCTTCCTATATATTTCTTTGGCTGTGTTAATGAAGGCCTGAAGGAGATAACAATAATCTGTCAGTCATAAGTTTTGGTAATGAGAAAACAAATGTTATTCCTACTTGAATTTCTAAGATTAATTAGGAATCATTAGAAGGGAGCAAAAATTTAGATGTCTCCCCTCAAAAACTGTTCCTATAAAAACCATTCAGAGTAATTTTTTATAAATAAAAGAACTAAATAGCATGCTGGTACTGACCCGAGATGTTCCTAGGATTCCTAGGTTGGCACCCTCTGCAGATAAAATACACATGCTTCCCTTTGCTATTAGTTATTGTAGACACAGCTAACCCCAGCCTAGGAATGACTGACTACAGTAGAACACATTAAATCAAAGTAATCTACAAGTACTAGTGTTGTCTGATTTCCATTTACCCATTACTAGTTTCCAAAGAAAAAGTAAAACCTTAGGAATTAAGGTAAATGAAACGGAACAATTCCCTTAATGGAGACATTCAGTCATTATGCTGCAAAGACATGAGATAGGGTCTCGCTTTGTAGTTCAGGCTGGTAGTAGTTCAATTCTCTTGCCTCTGTCTCCTGAGTGCTGGGATTACAGGCTTGAGCCACCACACCCAGCAATGTGGTATGTGGTTTCCAGGGATCGAACCGGGCCCTTGTACTTGCAAGGCAAGCGCAGAAACCATTGAGCTAAATCCCCGGCTTGAAAAGAGAATTCTTGATTCCAAAAAGACAGTGATGTCACCTCTGAAGAACTTTCCCCAATTTTTCCCAAACAGTACCTCTTCAACATTGCAGGCAGTTTTGGCTGAAGTTTCCATGAATATCAATCCATGTTCCCGAGCAAAGGCCTCTCCCTCCTCTCTCTTTACATCCCTGCGTGACTCCAAGTCACTGCAAGAAGTTAATTGGGGAGAAAACTAAGAAATAAGAACAAAACCAAAAATCCAAATAAAAGAGGAAACTCAAGCAATCCCACAGCACCTTCAATTACCAGTAAAGCTATAAGGAATATAGATCCTACATGATACTCTCTTGTACAGGGTTACTCATTTCTCTAGCTTCTTAGAAGATATTCTTCAGATTTAAGACAGCTGCTCAATTACATACTTATTATGCATAAGCTATGTGAAGATGAGGGAGAGACCAATACTCCTGAATTTGTATCTCTATCTTAACAGTTAAAATGGCATATTTTATGCAATTATACTGTATCACAATAAAAGTAACAAAGTCCAGAGACCAAGAAATTCAGTATTTACAGAATGCCCAAATGACTCCTATAATCCTTGCCCTAAAGGTAAAATGTTTACCTCTTATTGCCAATCAACATGATAACCATGTTGGAGCTGGAGTGTTGGCGAGCATCTTCTAACCATGAGGTCAGGTGGTTGAATGTTTCACGCCTATAGCAAAGAGGTGTAGGAAGTTGGTCAGAAGGCCATTTCAAAGGGGCAAAGCAAATCCAATTTTATGAGAAATGGAAGACTGTTTTATATTCCTAAGAGAGAGGCCATCCCAAGTTAGTCTCCTTAACAAACAGTCAATAAAGAGGTGAGGGCCTGGGATTTAGCTCAGTGGTTCCGGTGCTTGCCTTGCAAGTGCAAGGTTCCAAATTCAATCTTGGCAACCACATACCACAATGCCATGCATGGTGGCTTATGCCTGTAATCACAGCACTAGAGAGGCAGAGGTAGGAGGATTGCTATGAGTTCAAGGCCAGCCTGGACTACATAGTGAGCTCAAGCCCAGCCTGAATTACAAAGCAAGACCCTGTCTCAAAAAAAAGGTGAAGCTCTGAGAACTTCCTTCTGGAAATTTGCCTCCCACACACCAGCCTGGCTTACCTTGTGATGTCGTACACCAGGAGGGCTCCTGCTGCTCCCCTGTAGTAGGAACGGGTGATGGAACGGAAGGATTCTTGCCCGGCCTATCCCATCAACATGGCAACAAAAAATTCCAATACAATTAGGTTATTAGCCAGAAAAGTGGCACAATCACCTGCTGCCCTAATACAAAAGACTCACTCAAAGAAAATAACTTCTACTAGATAAGAGAATTAGGGAAATAAAACATGGCAGCCTTGGGAGAAGGCCAAATAAGATGTCAAATTTTTCAAATAAGAGTGCCATAGATATTTCAGGTGGTTCAGCTGCTCCTCTGTGGAGACTGTCTATCAAATTCCTGGATGTTTAACACCCCTAGTAGAGCCACTGAATGCCTGTGGCACCCACAGGAAGCAGGAAATGAAAGACCACCAAGCACATTTCCCAGAGTGCCCTAGGGAATGACTAGAAATGGGACTGGAAACTTAAGGTATGTTGTATTTTCAACCCCAAGTACAATGTTAAATATATCACATTAACTTTTCTCTTTCTGATCCTTTATCTTTAAAAGAGGAAAATTACCTTAGCAAGCCAATATCCTGTTAAATGAACTCTTCACTCCAATGGATCAATGTAGAGAACAGATAGGAAACAATTAAACTGAACCTATAGTATGGCAAGACTTTGTAGCTATCCTTTTCTGAGCTCCTGTCATGGAAAATTGGGTGAGGGACAGAAAAAGATGCCCAAGACACTGAACAGTGCTTTCCCTGAAAAATTCAACTGTGCATGGGCTAAATCCCATAATCCTAGTACTTAGGAAATTGTGCCAAGTGGACTGCCATAGTTTGAGGACAGCCCAGGATATCTAGCAAGAACTTGTCTCAAAAAAAGTCCTTTTCAAGGTCCAGGGATTTAGCTCAAGTGTTACTGTGCCCACCTTGGAAGCACAAAGGCCCAAGTTCAATCCCTGGTACCACCAAAAGAAAAATAAGGTTCCTTTCAACTTCTATTTATGCCAAAATATTTTTTATTAATGATCAAACAATTACTTCTCTTATACACTAGGTACTTTTGCTTTCTTGATGTGAGTTGTTTTGTTTTGTTTTTTTGTTTTTGTTTTTTTTGAGACAGGGTCTCACTTTGTAGTTCAGGCTGGCCCTGAGCTCAGCCTCAAACTCACATCACAGCAACCTTCCTGCCTCTGCCTCCTGAGTGCTGGGACCATGCCCGGCACTGTGGTATGTGGTACTGATTGCTGCTGGGCATGAGTCTCCACACCCAGTATTGTATGTGGTTGCCAAGGAATTGAACCCAGGCCCTTGCGCTTGCAAGACAGGTGCCAGAACCACTGAGCTAAATCCCCGGCCTGTGAGTTGTTTTTTTTTTTTTTTTTAGGTTTTTGGAGACAGGGTCTCACTTTGTGGTTCAGGCTGGCCCTGAGCTCAGCCTCAAACTCACATCACAATCCTCCTGCCTCTGCCTCCCGAGTGCTGGGATTACAGGCGTGAGCCACCACGCCCGGCCTGTGAGTTGTTTTTTTTAAAAAGAGAAAGCAAGTGTTTTCTAAATAACAGAAGAAACTAAATTTTAAAAATACATAACAGAATACTTTGTACACAGAATTTATCACATTAGAAAATTTTTCATATTTTTAAAATTGTTTATCCTCTTATCATTACATAAAATTTAGGAAATAAGACTACTCATATTTTATAGACAGGGAACCTAAAATGAGGATATAGAAAGATAAATGGCTTTCTTATAGTATAATATACTAACATTAAGAATGATTGTGGTGGGCCTGGGATTTAAGCTCAGTGGTTCCAGCACCTGCCTTGGAAGTACAAGGTCCATAGTTCAATTCCTGGTTCAAAACCACAAACAACAATGCCAGGCATGTGGCTCATGCCTATAATCCCAGCACCTGGGAGGCAGAGGCAAGAGGATCACTGTGAGTTCAAGGCTCACTTGGGTTACATAGTGAGTTCAGGGCGATCCTGAATTACAAAGGAAGACTCTGTCTCAAAAAAGAAAAAAAAAAAAAAGATTCAATCACACTTTTGCTTTCTAGAAGCTCACTTAAAAAATTTGCTTTGAAACAGTTTCTACGTAGTACACAAGCTAGCCTCAAATATAAAGTGATCCTCCTGCCTCAGCCTTTCAAATGCTGAGATTACAGGCATGCACCACAGCTGGTTCATTTAAAACTTTTATATTCTCAAACTATTCTATGTAATACATTATTCAGGTTCTGTTTTGCTCAGCTATCAGTGAAAGTCCTCAACTTTTCCAATGGCTGACAAGGCACTAAAAGGTAGAGTTGGAGGGAGGCCCACAGTGTGGTTAAATTACATGGTGACACTGAACTTTATGCCTGATAATAATGCCAATGAGTTATTTGAAAACTTTTCAAAGTCAAATCAATTTACTTCTGTATTTCAGTAAAGTTTATGAACCAGTCTCCTGGCCAAGAAGCTAAAAAAGCAAGAAGTTCAACTTAAGACTGATCTCCATCATTCTTAGGTAGCCCTGTTAATCCCCAGTAAAAATTCTAAAGAAGCATGGGGCTGGGGATATAGCTCAGTGGTTCCAGCACCTGTCTTGCAAGCGCAAGGGCCCGGTTTGATCCCCGGTAACCACATACCTATACTAGGCGTGGAGACTCACGCCCAGCAGCAACCAGTATCACATACCACAGTGCCAGGCATGGAGACTCATGCCTGTAATCCCAGCACTTGGGAGACAGAGGCAGGAGGATTGCTGTGATGTGAATTTGAGGCTGAGCTCAGGGCCAGCCTGAACCACAAAGCGAGACCCTGTCTCAAAAAAAAAAAAAAAATTCTGAAGAAGCAAATAACTAAAACAGGCCTTCAATAAACAGAATGCATGGCTTTCTAATTTGTCTCAAGAGGCAGAATCTTATCATACTTTTAAAATACACAGTATGTAGCATCAATTCCTAAAAAGTCAAATACACCCTTTTCCTAAAAATCAAAAGGTTCTAGTGTCTGCTTGGCAAGTGCGAGGTCCCAAGTTTGATCCTGGTACCACATACCACAGCGCTGGGTATAATAGTTCACACCTGTAATACCAGCGCTCAGGAGGCAGAGGCAGGAGGATCGCTGTGAGTTTGATGCTGGCCTGGGCTACATAATGAATATAGGGCCAGCCTGAACTACAAAGCGAAACCTTTTTTCCAGAAAAAAAAGAAAGAAAGAAAAGAAAAGAACAAAGAAATGATAGAGGTTTAAATTAAAGATAGAATCTAGCTTAAACCAATCTTGATATTACAGTTTCATCTTTTGCCATCTCCTCACTGTTCATGCCATGGCTTCAATAGTGGGCCAAATCTTCCTTCAAAGAAAACATGAAATTCAGAGGAAAATAAAAGGTGAATTGCAATACCTAACTGGAATTAATAGTGATAAGGAATACTGAGGCTTCATCAGTGAAAGAAGGAAGTATGGGGCAGCTGTTTAAAGATTTATATATGGAGTTGTTAGCCTTGATGACAGATCTAGAGTAATATCTCTTAGGCTTTATGAGGAGATGGCTTTAAAAAAAAAGAACTGGTGAAAGAAGTAACTTTGAAAGTTAAAAAAGTATCTGGCTAGTTAATTATAGCTAGACGTATGAAGTAATTCAGTCCAACAGGGTAAGAAAGACCTGATCAGAACGTAAAAAGATCATTAAAATGCCTGAAAATACAATCAACACATACACAGGCAAGTGTCACCCTCATTAAAAACATCTGGTTCACAAGCTCCAGAAAAGAGCTACACGCACCATTGTGTGTAGTGCGAGTAGAGGGGGACAGGAAAGGGGAAGAATGTGGGGTAAAAAGAGGAAAAACAAGTCACGTACTCATTGTAAGCATCATGGTTCCAGGTCTTATTTCCGAGAATAAAAACAATCAGAACTAAGAAAAAAGTCAGAAAAATATGAAGAACTATCTAAGGTTAGCTCCATTTAACTAAAATAGAAGCTAAGACATTTACCTTAGAGAAAGATACAAGTACAAATCAAATGAGAAAATGCACATGAAAGTAACTGATCTAGAGGAAGCAAAATTATAGTAATCCAAGCTAAACTTAGGCATATCATTTACCAAATTTGAAAATATATTTAACCTTTGACCCAGAATTTCCATTTTTGGGCAGATATTACACAGAAATTCTCTAACATCTGTATAAAGACACATTAAATAGTTATGTTTTGTGAAGATCTGCAACCTAAATTCCCATCCAGAGGAGGATGGCTAATAAATATATGATTCATTCTGTGACTATGCAGTGATAAGAAGGAATGAGATTGACTTATGTGCACTGATATAGACAAGTCTCCAAAATATAGACTGTTAAATGAAAAAAATCACAGAAGGTCTACTCTGTCACAATTCTATATGTATAAATACTAATAAAAAGCTGGCCAGGGATTTAGTTCAGTGGCACCACACCTACCTGGCAAGCACAAGAGCCCAAATTTGATCCTCAGCATCAAAAACAAAACAAAACAAAACCAAGCCAACAATGGTGCCATATACCTACAATGCCAGCACTCTGGGAGGCTGAAGCAGGAAGATGAGAAGTTTGAACCTAGCCTAGGCAATCCAGTGACTTAAGGAGACCGTGTCTCAAAGTAAAAAACAAAAAACAGGGCTGGGGATTATAGCTCAGTGTAAAGGTCCTGGGTTTAATCTCTAGTATTAGGAAAAACAAAATAACCCACTATCATATTTAGACTACACTTACAGGTATGTATTGAAATATATATAAAAAGTTTAAGCATACATGCTGAATCATTAATAATGGATTCTTCTTGTAAAATAGCAACTAAAGTGGAGAGGGACAAGGAATTTATATCTATAAAGGGACATTCGCTTTTTATTCCACAAACTTCCATTGTTTGATTTTTTTAACTATAAGGTAGTATATTACTCAGGTAAAGAGTTCAGAATGTGTACCTGTAACAAATGGAGTCAGAGCTTCCCCATCTCACTGATTTCATTCTTCCTCAATTTCATCTCCACCAACGGTCCCACCCTCATGACTGTTTTCCCTCTGCTAGCTTTAATTGTTATATTTAGATCTTTGTCAGGAAGTAAATTGTTTTGTTATCTCTTACCGTATCCCAGATTTGTAATTTAATTTGTTTTCCATCAATGTTGACCATACGGGCTCCAAACTCTACACCTGTCAGTGAAGGCCAAGAGAAAGAAATGATTTTCGTGAACAAGATATGTGGAGCAGGAAGTTTATGCTTTTTTTCAATGTGCTTTAATATCAGGACTCAATCTCACCAGGCCCATTATTGCTACTTATTTGCTATAATTGATTTTGTGTTCCTTTATATTTTCTCATTTATTTTCTAGAATTAAAAAATTATGGGCTTGGGCTGCAGTTCAGGGGTTCAGCGCTTGTCTATTTTAGGTAAGGTTCTGAGTACCCAGTACCTAGCCTCACTAAATGAAAAAGAAAGAAGCCTGGTATTGGGGCCCACATTTGTAATCACAGCACTTGGGAGCTTCAGACAGGAAGATTGTGATGAGTCTGAGGCCAGCCTGTGTGATGAAGTGAGTTCCAGCCCAGGCTGAACTACACAGCAAAACCCTGTCTCAATCTTCTCTTCTCTGAAGGGGAAAAAAAAGAAAGAAGAAAAAAGAAATAGGTTCTCAAAACCATACATTCCAGAACACAATTTCCAGAGCTTACTGGAAAATAGCCTCCCTCTTAATGTATGGAAACTGGAAATCTTCTACCGAGGTAATACAAGGCCAAAACTTAAAAAATAGTTATTAACATTAAAAACACTGGATAAGGGCCAGATACTTAGCTCAGTGGTTCCAGGACCTGTCTTGCATGTGCAAGATCCCTGCTTTGACCCTGGTAACCACATGCATCAATGCCAGGCATGGAGACTCACACCCAGCAGCAATCAGTACCACATACCACAGTGCCGAGTGTGGTGGCTCACACCTGTAATCCTAGCACTCAGGAGGCAGAGGCAGGAGGATTGTTGTGAGTTTGAGGCTTCCCTGGGCTACATAGTGAGTTCAGGGACTGCCTGAACTACAAAGTAAGACTTTGGGAAAAAAAAAAAAACCCCACAGGATAAGGGGGATGAGGACTTAGTTCAGTGGCACTTTGCTTGAGGTCCTGAGTCCGATCCCCAGTACACAAAACAAAATCACACTGGATAAGTTGGAGCATTTATTCTATTTCCTATTTTCATCCAGTACCTTGAGAAGAGCATGAAGAATTCATACGTCGAAAATGACTCCATCTCTACCTTGCCCCAAGGACTGCTGTGTACCTATTTCGTGACCCTGTGCACACATGCATGGTATTTTCAGAATAGCTTAACTTTAAGGTGCTGTAGTCAAGAGGACAGAAGAAAAAACTGCTTACTACTCTAGCTGCTTCATCAAGAATCAGATAGCAACTACTGAAAAAAGACAGTCTATTTTTTCCCTAAACAAATAGGAAAGAAATTTCAAATGGGTAAGAAATTAAATGTGGTTTTTATGATAGTTCCTCTGGTTATACATTCAGAGACCCTTACATTTTTGTATGTATTTTTTATCTATCTGCCTTGTCTTTCATCGTAGAGAGAAGTGAACTCAGAAAGAAACACAGACTTCATTGGGTTCTCAGATGAATTTGATCGATCATTTCCTGTCTTCACTTTATAATTCGTTATTTGCTAAATCCTCTCAGCTTTAAAACTTGCTACCTTAATTTCTTTCTCTTGTTTTATTTCTTACTAGTCTTCACTTCAAAATCCATGCGACAGCCACACTTTTTTTTTTTTTTTTTTGAGACAGGGTCTCACTTTGTAGCTCAGGCTGGCCCTGAGCTCAGCCTCAAACTCACATCACAGCAATCCTCCTGCCTCTGCCTCCCGAGTGCTGGCATTACAGGCGTGAGTCTCTACGCTCGCTCGGCACTGTGGTACGTGGTACTGGTTGCTGCTGGGCGTGAGTGTCCACGCCCAGTATAGTATGTGGTTACCGAGGATTGAACCCGGGTCCTTGCACTTGTAAAACAGGCACCGGGACCACTGAGCTAAACCCCTGGCCCACGACAGCCACATTATGAAATTATTTTCCAAAAAGTAGCCCAATCTCTGCCATCTGTGCGCCTTTGCCCATGTTTTTATTCTCTCTTGCCCCAATCATTTCCTCTCATCATTACAACTGTCTGACTAACTCCTGATCATTCTTAACTGTCAGACATTCCTGACAGAAGGGGCCACTCCTCTGCCAAAATAAATTTACTTGTTATTATCTACCTCCAACCCTACTTTCTTCACTGGAAGACAAGCTATCTAAGGGCAGGGACAACGTTGCCTTGTTATCACTATATCATTAGTTCCTGCTGTAGTGTATTCCTTAGTACTCATTTAAAAATTAATTTATGGTTGGTACTATCTTCGAAATCCTTTTCTAATCCCACCAATTACTCTGTCAGGCTTTTTCTGGTTTTTTTTTTTTTTTTTTTGAAAAACTACTAGATTTATTCGCCTTCTCATTCAAGGCTGGTATAGCCCCTCACTTTGCTACTGCTACTCCAACACGAGAAAAGTCATATGTGTTGGCACATACTTTAAAACACAGGCGAGATTGCTATGAATTACGGCAAACCATACACGAGTTTTTTCAATATTCAGCTATGCTTTCCCTTTTTTTAAAAAAAAAATTTACTAGTACACGTTTGCAATAGATAATAGCAGTCACACTATCGTGGGAAACTCCATAAACATATAAATTGAATTTGAATGAAACAGCGCAAGGCTCACATTCATCTCTAAAACCACCTTTCAATCATTTACTCCTCATTATTAACATTTGAGTAGTTACTTTTCATGTACTATAACCCCGCACTAGTTCAAAGTAGTGAGGGGTGACCTTTTACTGCGAACATTTTTAAGGCTACTAACTTCGCACGTCAGCAGTTTGGTTTCATCTGTTCTGGAACAAACAGATTACTTACCTATTGTGAGGTCATGGACGGGCTGGAACCGCTTGTCTGTAAACTGCAGGAGGAGACATGACTTCCCCACACCTGAAGGAGGAGGATTAGCGTCGCGGGAGGCGAGCGCTCTGGGAACGTCCCGGCTACCTGCTGGGCGCAGAGGCTGGGGAAGAGGAGCCAGCCCTGCGAGTCCCGCCCCGGCCGGCCGCCTCGCCCCCGCCCGCTCTCAGCCAACCGCCCAACCCACTAAGTGAGCCCCGCCCCCGCTACCCGATTTGGGAGCTTCGGGGCCCCGCCCCAGCCTTGAAGGCTGGCCAGCTGGGAGTTACCTGTGTCTCCGATGATGATGTACTTGAAGAGATAAGCATAAGTCATGGTCCTGATTCCTCAGTATTCCGGGTCCGCCTGACTTCTACAGCCACTTACCTCCGACCTCTCTAGCCACTCAGTCTACCGATTTTTATCCACCCACAACCCCCCCCCACACACACACACACACTCCCTCCTCCGGCCCCTCTAGCCCAGATCACGTCTCTATTGCACTCCCCAGAAATCAGGAGTACCCGACACGCCTCTAGGGACAACTCTAGCACTTCTGTATGCTATTACCCCACCAAGCTCCAGGGGGCGATAGCTAACTTTTCCGTTTGCTATCGCCTCCTCGTTCAGTCGTTTCAGTTTCCTTCCAATCAGCGGAAAGCGACGCGCGTCCTTGCGGAAGTGACGCATTCAGAGTTCGTTGGGGGCGGTGGGAGCGATGAGAGGTCTGAGACGGTGCTAGCTGTTGTCCGAAGATGGAGGTAGGAACCTGGCTAAGAATGCTGACAAGAAAGCGGGGCCGACTGGGCTGAAACAGAGGCGGGAACTGGGGGAGAGGCGGCTGACCCGAGGGGCGAAAAGCAGGATTTGGGGATTGTTCCAGAATGTCGAGATCAGAATCCATCACTTCGAGCTACTTCCCTGCCCTCTGTAACTTACTCCCGCGGCTTTCTTTTGGTTTCCAGTTTCCCGGAGGAAATGACAATTACCTGACGATCACAGGGCCCTCGCATCCTTTCCTGTCAGGGGCCGAGGTGAGCCAGAGCTGCCAACCCTTGGTGGGGGGATGGGGGACGGAGGCAGCGGTGGGGAGGGTGGCGGAGAGGAGAGCACGGAGGCCGGGCCTGGGGCCCTGGGAACCGGGAACAGCGGTGGGTGTTTTAGAGAAAAGTGTGGCTGCTTCTAGAGCCAGGCTCTGACTGAGAAGGCCTGGGAAGCTGCTGTCATCAGAAAACCAGGATGTTGAGAAGAGTGTTTAAGGATGTTTAAGGAGAGTGATTCTTGATTGGAAGACTAAATGTGAAATTACCTCCGTTGAGGGAAAAATAACTACAAAAGTTGGCGGAGGCTGGCAACAGGAAGAAAAATTTTCAGCATCTAAAAGGAGCTGGGTAGAGGAAGGAGCTGATCGAACAGGGTTATCTTTGGACACAGTTAATTCTTGAATTCTGTGGAAGGGGTCTTTTATTATCTCTTTTGATAAAAGTGGTCACTGTTGCTTACATGGTATATTGTTTTGCTAGTAGAAGTAGGAAAGAAAACTCAAAAGAACATAAAAGTAGTTGAGTGGAACGTATATTTGTTGCCAGTGACTCAACTTAAGGCAGTTTATCTTTGTAATCACAATTTCCCTAGCTGTCAAGTGGCTGTAATAATAGTTTCTTATGAAGAAATAATGGTTATGGTGAGGCCCTAAAATATTCCTGGAAAAAATTCTCTTGAAATAATTTCATCCAGTAGATGTGTATCACATGTTTGGGCAAAGTGAAAGGTAATGGGACAAAAACTTCCCAGTCTTTGAGAAGCTGTAAACTCGTGAATGTTTTGCTGTTTTTTGAGGAAAATATTTTCCCTTCAAAATTATCTTTTTTTGTATTAAGAATTTTCATTTGTGCCAGGGGTTTAGCTCAGTGGTTCTGGCGTCTTCCTGGCAAACACAATGTCCCAAGTTTGATCCTGGGTAACTACATACCTCAATCCTGGCTGTGGTGACTCACGCCTGTAATCCTAGCACTTGAGAGACAGAGACAGGAGGATTGCTGTTGAGTTCCAGGCTGGCCTGGGCTACATAGTGAATTTGGGGCCAGCCTGAACTATAAAGCTAGACCCTGTCTCCAAAAAGAATTTTCAGTTGTTGTTGAATGGGTTTTTCCAACAGTAAATTAATTCTGACATTTTCATGTATTGGAATTAAATTGACAACGGACAGTTTTAAATTTATTACTACTTTTATTTTTCTGCTAAGCTGGAAGAAGTGTAAAGCCAATGTACAAAAAATTTATGGAAATGCTATAAAACTAAAATCCATTTAGTTTTTTATAGACACATAACCAGTATCTTCTTATGAGGTCTCCATGGTGTATTTTTACTGTTCGAAGTGTGAATCTTGAATTGGCCTCATCCACATGAAAGTGCCTCATTGCCACTTTCTTTCCAACTGAGTCTCCACAGTTTAAGTTCTGTTATTTGGAGGGTCATAAATTGGCCTCATTTGTATGAAAGTAAATTTTAAAATGAAATACAAACCTAGGCCAGTGGTGCGTACCTATAATTCCAGCACTCAAAGAGGCAATACCCTGTTTCAAAATAAAAAAATTTAAAGAGATGAGGATGTGACTCAGTGGTGCAGTGCCCCTGAACTAAAAATCCCCCAAAACTAAAAATAAATAATCAAATGAAAAAAATAAAAATAGACGTGTAGCTTTCAAATTGTTCCTTTTTTTTTTTTTTTTTGGTACTGCAGATCAAGCTCCGGACCTTGTACATGCAAGGCAGGGGCCAGAACCACTGAGCTAAATCCCAGTCCAAATGTGGTTCCTTAATGTTTTTATAAAGTTGAACAATGAAGAGGTAACAACATGAGATAGAGCCTCTCATTGGTTTTGGTTTGGGGTTTTTTTTTTTTTTGTAGTCCTACCCCACAGGGTCTTGCTTTGTAGTTCAGGCTGGCCCTGAGCTCACCATGTGGCCCAGGCTAGCCTGAAACTCACAGCAATCCTCTTGCCTCTGCTTCCCTAGTGCTGGGATTATAGGCATGAACCACCATACCTGTCACTGTGGTATATGGTACTTATTGCCTGTGGACATGAGTCACCATGCCTGGCATTATTGTGTATGGTTATTGGGTATCGAACTAGGAACCTTACACTTGAAAGGCAGGTGCCAGAACCACTGAGCTAAATCCCCGACCCTGGTTTTGGTTTTTTAGGCAGAATATTGCTGTGTAGTTTAGGCTGACCTTCAGCTCACTATGTAGCCCATGTTGGACTTGAACTTGTAGTGATGATCTTGCCTTAGCCTCTTAAAGGCTGGGATTACAACCATATCCCATTGCACCTGGAGAAATGGAGCTTGTTTAACATCAAAAAATTTAAGTTTGAAATATAGCTCAGTGATAGAGTATTTGCCTAGCATGTGTGAAGGCTTTAGGTTCATCCCCAGCACCACAAAAACAAAAGAAAAAAAGCTGTTTTCCAGGTTTGAGTCTGTTCTATTTTTGTTTTGATGGCGTAAGAAATTTTAATTAACTGATGTGATAGCTCTGTAACCTCAGCACTCTGAGGTAGAGACAGAATGACAGAATTGAGTCCATTTTGAACAATTTGACAACCTATTGAAACTCTTCCTCAAAATAAATTTAAAATGGGCTACAGATTCAGAGCAAGAGGCCTTGGATTCAATGCCTATTACTACAAAAGAAAAAAAATAAATTTTAATGAGATTGGAGGCAAAAGCTGAAAACTATGCTTTAGGTTCAATTTCTGTTGCTTCCTTTAGCCCAGGGTTTCTCTCATTATTAACTACAATTTCTGTGCATTCGTTTCTCTCCCCTCTTCGTAGTAGCGTGGTTATTTTAATGGGTGTATGGTTTATGTTGTATCTGGTCCCAACATGACCCATTCCAAATAACTTAGAAGTAGAGAAAGGTACTGTTTTTTAAAAATGTAAGTGAGGAGGAACATTTGTGGTACATATACCTGAAATCCAGCACTCTGGATGGTTGAGGAAGGAGGATTGCAAGTTGAAGCCCAGCCTGAGAAATTTAGTGATTTACTGAGAGCCTATCTGAAAAAATGAAGACTGGAGGTATAGCTCAGTGTGAAGGCCCTGCATTCGGTCTCTGGTACTATTAAAAAAAAAAAAAAAAAAGGAAGGAAAGACAGACAGACAGACAGGGGATGTGGCTCAGCGATAGATTACTTGTCCCCAGAACCCCAGTCTAATTCCAGCACTCAAGAGGATGTTGCGTTTGAGGCTGACTTTGACTACATAATGATCATTGGCAATTCAAAACTAGCTTGGACTGTGTAGCAGAAGCTATCATTAGTAAATTACATAGGAACTCCACAGACTGCCAGATGATACTTAAAATACATTTATCTAACTTATATTCAGAATATGTCAAGCAGTTTTGTTCAATTGTAAAAATATTGAAAGATTTGAACAGTCATGTCAAAAAAGAGGATATCCAAATTCTTGGCACATGTGAGGATGTGGATTTAATTCAATTGTGTGTTTTAATATGGGGAAAAGAAGAAAGGAAGAGAATGGCATTTTTGAATTTTTTGGTTCTCACCATCTAAGCATTCTTCCTTACCAACTAACTCTAAAACTAGCCCCTCTCTCAGAAAGGCCACAGAATTAAACAGTGAATAAAAGAACAGCTGAGAAGGTAGCTGTATCCCATTCTTGTTTTCTCCATATCCAAAACACTTATTTTCATTGTAATATTAGCTTAAGTTATAAAAAATATTCAGCAGTGTATGGTGTGATTTGGTTAAATGATAGGCCTTCTAAAATGAGTATTCATTATTGGATTTTACTCATAATTTTACAGATCACTTGTCGTGAGAGATTTGAATGATCTTTATGTTTATTATAGCATGTAGTGGATCCTTTTGTCTTCTTGATAATCATAATTATTTTACTCATACAAGAAATGAAACTAAACAGGGGATAGGGATGTGTTATTCAGTGGTGCTGCCGCCTGCCTGGCAAGCACAAGGTCATGAGTTCAAACCCGCTGTTCCACAAAAAATATGAATGAAGGAAGGAATAAATAAATCAATAAAACTAAACAAATAAGAAGCCTACCTAGAAAACTGTGGGTACACAGTATAGCAAAGCTGTGTCCATATGCCAGCTGTAGTGCTTAGCAAGAATGCCTTGTTGATCTGCTGCAGTGGAATCTCTGCATGTCTTGTGCATGAGAACACTACAGATGGTTAATAAGGAGTAGAACACTGGTTCTTTGTTTTGAATATGAATTTTTATTCCTTTTCAATTTTCCTTAAATAGTATCCTTTTTCATATCTTGGCATAGTTGCTGTTTTATTTGTTGTGGCAAGCTGAAAAGGATAGGCATCTTTTTCTTTGCTATAGCAGTTTGTATCTTACAAAATTTTAAACTGTTTTACAATTAGTAATGTAGCAAATGTTTCCTAGATTATTTTTCCTGTCCCTGTAAAGTTTTTTTTCTTCGCCTGAGTATCTAGTAGTCTTTGTACCTTATTCCTGGAAGATGGTTGCCTGAATCTCAACTAAAATTTCAAAAACTCTTGGAAAACTCCTACACAGCAACAAAAACCATGAGTTGTATTGTCAAGGAAAATTCAATTCTTGGAGGTTTTTCTGTCAGAAGCTGCCTTCTGTGTTATAAATGCTGCTCACATTATATCCCAGGCAACTACCAAATGTTTACCATACTAAGTGAAATAATAAGGAGAAAAATGTAGAAACAAAACCTATAGAAATATGTTTTGACTTTTAGGGAACTTTTTTTGCCAGTATGTTTCAGAAAGATTGAGGATTTCACAGACATATTTTTGTTTCTTCCATACTGGAAATTGAATTTAGAGCTTTCCACACTGACCTATACCTCAGCCATTTTCATTCATTCATTTATTATTTACTTATTGAGGTTTGTTGTTTGTTTGTTTATTTGTTTGTTTTAAGACAGTGCCTTGCTTTTTAGTTCAGGCTGTCCCTGAGCTCACTATTTAGCCTAGGCAAGCCTGGAACTCAGAGCAATCCTGCTTCTGCCTCCTGAATGCCAGGATTACTGGCCTGAGCCACCACACCCCGCATGGTGCTATGGGGTACTGATTGTTGGTGGGAGGGAGTCACCATGCCTGGCATTGTTGTATGTAGTTACTGGGGATCACATCCCGCCCTAGTGCTTGCAAGGCAGACACTGGAACCACTGAGCTAAATCCACGGCCCAAGGTTTGTTTTTTTTTTTTTTTTTAATAGAGTGTTGCTATGTATTTCAGGCTTTCTGTGAGCTCACTATGTAGCCCAAGCAGGCCTTGAACTTATGGCAGTCCTGCCTCAGCCTCCCAATTGCTAAGGTTGATTACAGGCGTATTCTACTACAACTAGTTCTTTATTTTTTATTTTGAGTCAGGGTCTTGCTAAATCACCAAACTGCCCAGAATAGGCTTAAATTTGTGATCCTCCAATACCACGAATCAAATTCAGGACCTTGCACTTTTGAGGCAGATGTGATGCCACTGAGCTAAATACCACTCAGTTTGAAGACTGAATTTTTATTGATTTAGCTGGATTCAGAGGAAGGAACTGAGTCTTAAGCCAACTGAAGTAATTTTCTCTTCCTCTCCTACAGAAAGACCTGGTAAGAAGAAAACTAGGAATATGCTCCTAGTTAGTAAATCAGTTTGCCTTTTGGCTGTAGAATGGTTTTTTTCTTTCACTGTTCTTACTTGGCATAGTTGGAGTTTCCCCAAAATCCTGTACAGTGGAAAGCTTATGTGTTGTTAAAATTAAATTTCTAAAATGTAGAAGAGGAAGGAAACAGTTTAAATGCAAGTGTTGTAGAAGGGTTAAGTTTCCCATGATAGTATCTTTTAGGATTTCCTTCAATGAACCTATAACAACAAAGTGTAAGGGGCTAGTCAACGGGAAGTTTTTGCCAGTAGTAGTGGCATACCCCTATAATTCTAGTACTCGTAAGGCTAAGGCAGAAGGATTGCCAGGAATTCAAGCCCAGGCTGGATTACATAGTGAGACCCTGTCTCAAAACATAATTTCTGTGCACAAGCAGTAAAGTGTAATAATTATGATACAAATGCTAGCAGAATTTTTAGAAATTTTAAGCATCATAGCTAAACAGATTATACAAGCAAGTTCCTATTAGTGCTCCCAATCATTGCCACAATAATTAGGACAACCAAGATGGTAAAAGTTGAGAACAGATAAAGGAATTGAATATCGTTGTTGATGTTGGCAGTCTCCTATATGTTACGTGACCAAAGGCATAAGAAAGATTTATTTATAAAATTAAGTAGGCCATGGGAAATACTCTTAACACAATTGTAAGCTGAAAAGAGGTATTTTAAGTCTCTTTGGTACATTGCTTAGCAGAATGAAGTTCCTCCTCCTACTACTAATTATTTTTCCCTTTTCCCCCTGCAGACATTCCACACTCCAAGTTTGGGTGATGAGGAATTTGAAATCCCACCTATCTCCTTGGATTCTGACCCCTCACTCGCTGTCTCAGATGTGGTTGGCCACTTTGATGACCTGGCAGACCCATCCTCCTCACAGGATGGCAGTTTCTCAGCCCAGTATGGAGTACAGACGTTGGATATGCCAGTGGGCATGACCCATGGCTTGATGGAGCAGGGCGGAGGGCTCCTGAGTGGGGGCTTGACCATGGTAAGGGGAAGACATTGTTTGGCTTCTACAAGTCCCTGGGCATGGTGCTGAGGAGGCAAAAGTTATTTTCTACTACACTTGGATTATACTTGTTTCTTATTTTTTCAGCTAGAGACTGTTTTCAGCTAAAGACTTAGTTATACCTGAATGACTGGGTCAATTTTACTGGAAAAATGATTTAAAATTTTTTAAATGTCGTGTTACCTCTGAAATGAAAATGCTTTATTCTGATTTTTGTAAAAAAAAAAAAAAAAGGTGTTTTTCCCTTTTATTACGATATTCACATCTTACAATTCAAATGTATGCTAAAGGTTTTATTCAAAAATAGTCTAAATCAAATGTAGTATTATTGGAGATTAATATGTTATAAACCACTGTATTGGCTTTCCAGCCACATTAACAGTAGCATATCTTCACACCCTGTGTTTGATGCCAGGCATCTCTAATACTGGTGTTATCTACTATGATTGCCTGTTCATTGCACCTATTAAAACTCAATTTTAGGAGGTACAGTTGGGGAGGTTTTTCCTTATGTATTATTGTTATGCACAGATTGGTGAACAAATTGCATTTTAAGTTAACTGGTTCAATATAGAGAGTTTTCTGATGATCTTTATTTTTCTTAAGTGTATTTTTATTTTTTGAGACAGGGTCTCACCATGTAGTTCAGGCTAGCCTTGGTCTCACTATGCAGCACAGGCTGGCCTCAAACTTGTGGCAGCCATTCTCCTGTCTCTGCCTCCCAAGTACTAGGATTACAACTGTATGTCACCTTCCCTGGCTTTTTAGTTATTTTAGAAATAGGCCTTTTAGCCAAGCATGGTGATGCATGTCTGTAATCCTAGCACTTGGGAAGCAGAGGCATAAGGATTGCCATGAGTTTGAGGCCGGCCTGAACTACATAGTGAGACCCTGTCTTAAAAAAAGAAAGAGAGAGAGAGAAAGAGCTGCCTTTGAATGCAGAGGAATGAATTTACTAATTTCTGTGCCTTTAAAAAATGTTTAATACAGTTTCTATGTAGAGTTAAATAATAATACAGTTAGGTAAGCAAGGGATTTATAAGCTGTCTTAAATTTGGGGTAGAGGTAGAGCTAGTGATTTCTTCAGTATTTACTGTGTAATTAGTCCTTCTGTTTCCCGCAGGACTTGGACCATTCTATAGGAACTCAGTATAGTGCCAACCCACCTGTCACAATTGATGTACCAATGACAGACATGACATCTGGCTTGATGGGACATAGCCAATTGACCACCATTGATCAGTCAGAATTGAGTTCTCAACTTGGCTTGAGCTTAGGGGGTGGCACCATTTTGCCACCTGCACAGTCACCTGAGGATCGTCTTTCAACCACACCTTCACCTACTAATTCACTTCATGAAGATGGCGTTGAGGATTTCCGGAGGGTAAGGTGTTCCCAGCCAAAATCAAGTCTGCCTTAATACCATGGGATAGGATTCTTGGCATACAAACCCTAAGCAATGTTCTTTGCTCCTGTTCTCCTTGTGAGTGTGAGGTCCCTTTGCAGTTTATAATGCTCCTCCCAACCTCATTCATATAGTCCTCTCATACTTTACTTTTAAATCAGCTCTGTTTTTAGTATAAATTCATACATGTGTCTAGTTTCCCCCATATAAAAATCCTCCTCAAACTCAGACACAGTATTTCCTTCTTTCATCTTATAATTCTCTTTTCTTCCCTACAGCAACTTCCCAGCCAGAAGACAGTCGTGGTGGAAGCTGGGAAAAAGCAGAAGGCCCCAAAGAAGAGGAAAAAGAAAGACCCTAATGAACCTCAGAAACCAGTTTCAGCGTATGCTTTATTTTTTCGTGATACACAGGCTGCCATCAAGGGACAGAATCCTAATGCTACTTTTGGAGAAGTTTCAAAGATTGTGGCTTCCATGTGGGACAGCCTTGGAGAAGAGCAAAAACAGGTGAGGACAATGAGTAACCAGTGGATAGTGAAAGTTCCAGAAGTTTTTAAATAAGTTATCTTCTAATATTCTATACTTTTATCTCTCAGTAGTTATGGCATTCACACATCATCATCCTATGTCTTAGAAATTGGAGCTATACACCAAATCCAGGAAACCCTTTGTTATATTATTATGGTGGGAGTATATGTATTTTACCAATAAGCTACAATGCTAGTCCTGCAAACTCGTTTAAAAATTTGCAGTAGCCAGTGTATTGCATATCTATATCCCAGCACTAGGGAGATTGAGACAGGAAGATTGCTGTAAGTTTGAGGACACCCTCTGCTCCATAGTGAGCTCAAGGCCAACCTGAGTTACATAGTGAGACCTTGTCTCAAAACCTCTTTTTTTAAAAATAAAATTAAAAATTAGCAGTAATTATAAGAATATCACATCTTAGCTGGGCCTAGTCCACAAGCTTTTGTTTTTGGAGACAGGGTCTCACTTTGTAGTTTGGGTCTCACTTTGTAGTTCAGGCTGGCGCTGAGCTCAGCCTCAAACTCACATCACAACAATCCTCCGGCATCTGGTCTCTGCCTCCGAATGCTGGGGTTACAGGCGTGAGCCACCACACCCAGCACTGTGGTATGTGGTGCTGATTGCCCAGTATGGTATGTGCTTACCAGGAATCAAACCCGGGCCCTTGCGCTTGCAAGACAGGCGCCAGGCGCCGGAATCACTGAGCTAAATTCTTGGCCCCACAAGCTTTTAATCCTAGCACTATGAATGGCTGAGACTGAAAGATCACAAGCCAGCCTCAGCAATTTAGTGACTCAAAAAATAAAAAATACGGGAAACAGGGATTTAGCTCAGTGGTTCAGGGGTCTCTAGTTCATCCCTGGTAACCACATACAATATCGGGCTTGGTGACTCAGCCAACAGCAATCAGTACCACTTAACCACACAGTGCTGGGCGTGGTGGTTCACGCCTGTAATCCCAGCACTGGGGAGGCAGAGGCAGGAGGATTGCTTAGTTCAAGGCTGAGTTCAGGACTCGCCTGAACTACAAAACAGAGACCCTGTCTCAAAAAAAAAAAAGAATACAGGTTCTTTACTCCATATCCCACATGCTTTCCATTAAGAGGGTCTCTTAAAATTCTTTGGGTAGTTTTAACTACATGATGTTTAGTTATGTAGCTTTTCTAAGCTTTATTATTTCCTTATTTGTAAAATTAGACTATTCCTCAAAAAGTGGGACATTGCTGCTAACTATAAAAGTTTAAAATTTCATTTAGTTTTGTCATTGGATAAAGTTGAAAATTGCATGATCTCTCTAAATGTAATCAATTAAAAATAAATGAAACAGGGCCAAGGATTTAGCTCAGTGGTTCCAAAGCCTGTTTTGCAAGGGCCTGGGTTGATCCCTGATAACCATATACAATAATACTGGGCGTGGAGACCCACCCCACACACCACAGGGCTGGGCATGGTGGCTCACAGCTGTAATCCCAGCACTGGAGAGGCAGAGGAAGGAGGATTACTGTGAGTTTCAGTCTGAGCTAAGGGTCAGCCTAAACTACAAAGCAAGACCTTGTTTTAAAAAAAAAGAAACAGATGTAGTGATGGACACTTGTTCCTGGAGCCAAGGAATTTGGGGATAGCCTGGTCAATATAGCAAGGCCTTATCTCTTTAAGAAAGAAAATTGATATTGTACAAAAAGAAGATGAAATTCACATCAGAGATGACTGTAATTATGATTACCTTGAATTTGGGGTCTTATGTCAAGTAAGTTCTCTACTTAATATTTAAAATATAAAGCTAAATTTTATAAATAACTTGTTTGAGTTACTTCCTCTGAAATAAGCCATCACACAGTCACATAAAATAATGGCAGTTTATTTCTTCTCATGGTTCAATGTTTGAAGATAGTTTTCCTACTACTCTTGCCCAGCCTCATGGCTATGGCTGTAATCAGGTGACCTTCACAAATCTAGCAGTTGGGCTGCCTGTTAGCTAGAATGTGTTATTTATTCTTCATGTGGCCTCTTATCCCCAAAATAAGCTAGACTGGCTTATTTACAGTATGGCTGGCATTCCCAGATCTTAAAAATAGATTAGTCTAGGTCTCTTTAGTTTCAATGATATTTCAACATACTTTTTTTTTTTTAAGACAGGGTCTCACTTTGTAGTTCAGGCTGGTCCTGAACTCAGCAATCCTCCTGCCCAGCATTGTGATATGTGGTACTGATTGCTGGTGGGCATGCGCACCATGCCTGGCATTATTGTATGTGGTTACCAGGGATCAAACCTGGACCGTTGTGCTTGCAAGGCAGGCACTGGAACTACTAAGCTAAATCCTCTGCCCTCAACATATCCTTTTGAGCGAACAAATCTCAGAGCAAGCCCAGATAGAAAGAGGAAGTAGGCTTCAGCTTTTGATGGGCAAAAGGGCATGAAGGACAGGAGAAATTTTTTCTTTTGGTACCAGGGAATGAACTCAGGTCATTGTGTTTGCAGGGTTAGTGCCGCACCACTGAACTAAATCCTTAGCCCAACAGAAGAAATTCTTGTAGTTATCCTTGTAAACAATTTACCACTGTTTAAGGCAGAGTATAGGAGATCGGTGCAGTCACAGGCTAAGCAAACCACACTACACAATTTGGGGTCAGGATTTATTTTTGTTAGGGGATTGCACATACACTGAAGTGTAGGTATTCTGGTGTTGATTGGCTTTCAGAGGGGTGGGATGCTGCCATCTTGATTGTTCTCACAAGTGGTTTCACTCAAGGGAATTGTCAGTGATTAGATGGAGATACATTGTCATTGCTTAGGTACAGTATGGAATTATCAATCTTTTAGAAGTATAGGGAACTTTGAATCTGTCTTTCTTAACAGGTGTATAAGCGGAAAACTGAAGCTGCCAAGAAAGAGTATCTGAAGGCTCTAGCTGCTTATAAAGACAACCAAGAGTGTCAGGTAAGAGGGTTACGGTAGACGGATAGGTATACGAGTCTGTATTTGAAAACTGTTAGCAGCTGTGAGAAGTTAATACCATTGAAAACCTGTTGGTGGACCTATTAACATTAAATACTAGTAAAAACTTAAATAGCTTTCCTTTATTGCAGATCATATAAACCTTGCCAGTCTTTGAGTTTATTCAGTACTTTATGTCAAAGGCAGTATTCCTAGCTATTTTATATCTTTCATTGAGAGATCATTGAAATGAACATGTCCTGAGTGAAGAGCAAAACTCTGAATGACTTTTTTTTGGTCATCTTTTAGGCCACTGTGGAAACAGTGGAGTTGGATCCAGTGCCACCAGCCCAGACTCCCTCACCGCCTCCTGTGGCTACTGTTGACCCAGCATCTCCAGCACCAGCCTCAACAGAGTCACCTGCCCTGTCCCCTTGCATTGTTGTTAATTCCACTCTCTCATCCTATGTGGCAAACCAAGCATCTTCTGGAGCTGGGGGTCAGCCCAACATCACCAAATTGATTATTACCAAACAGATGCTGCCCTCTTCTATTACCATGTCTCAGGGAGGGATGGTTACTGTTATCCCAGCCACAGTGGTGACCTCACGGGGACTCCAGCTAGGCCAAACCAGTACAGCTACTATCCAGCCCAGCCAACAGGCCCAGATTGTCACTAGGTCAGTGTTGCAGGCAGCAGCAGCAGCTGCTGCTTCTATGCAACTGCCTCCTCCCCGGCTACAGCCTCCTCCATTGCAACAGATGCCTCAGCCCCCAACTCAGCAGCAAGTTACCATTCTACAGCAGCCACCTCCACTTCAGGCCATGCAGCAGCCTCCACCTCAGAAAGTTAGAATCAACTTACAGCAGCAGCCACCTCCTCTCCAGAGTAAGATTGTGCCTCCACCCACGCTGAAAATGCAGGCGACGGTAGTCCCACCTGCTGTGGAAAGCAGTCCTGAGCAGCCTGTGAATAGCAGCCCAGAGGCCCATGCATTGGAGGCAACTTCTGACACAATTTGTGAGATGATCACAGATGTTGTTCCTGAGGTAAGCCTTGTTTTTGTTTCCTCTGAAGCGGGAATGTGTAAGCATTTTTTAAAAAGCAGAAGGGAGATGCTGCTAGTGTTTTTTTTGTTGTTGTTGTTGTTGTTTTGAGACAGGGTCTAACTTTGTAGTTCAGGCTAGCCCTGAGCTCAGCCTCAGACTCACCTCACAGCAATCCTCCTGCCTCTCCTTTCCATGTGCTGGGATTGTAGGCATGAGCCACCACGCCCGGCACTGGGGTACATGGTGCTGGTTACTGCTGGGTGTGAGTCTCCATGCCCAGTATGGTATGTCGTTGCCAGGGAATCGGACCTGGGCCCTTGTGCTTGCAAGACAGGCGCCAGAACCACTGAACTAACTTCCTGGCCCCTCCTGCTAGTATTTTAATACCTGGGAACCAGAATGATACTGCTATTAGCCAAAGATTCCCTTCCACAGTAACATTTCACCCCTTATACCCTTAGTGTTTTTGGTAAGAAACATCAAGAGGACTTCTTGTCCCAGAATTTTTTTTTTTTTTCCTTTTTGAGACAAGGTCTTGCTTTGTAGTTAGGCTTGCCCCGAGCTCACTGTGTAGGCCAGGCAAGCCTTGAACTCACAGAAATCCTCCTGCCTCTGCCTCCTGAGTACTGGGATTACAGGTGAGAGCCACCTGCCCAGTACTGTGTTATGTGGTACTGATTGCTGGTGGGTGTGAGTCACTGTGCTCGGCATTATTTTAGTGGTTACCAGGGATGAACTAGGGACCTTGCACTTGCAAGACAGACATGGGAACCACTGAGCTGCCTCCCCAGCCTTTTTATTTTTGAGTCGGGTCTTGCTAAGTTACCCAGGTTGGGTTTGAATATTTGATGCTTCTGTCTCAGCCTCCCAAAATGTTGGGATCATAGCTGTGTGGCATCATGCTAGGCTCCAGGCCTCTTTTTGTTCTTTTGGTCTTGCTTTATAGCATAGGCTGGCCTTGAATTCAGTATATAGCCCACACTGGTCTTGAACTCAACAGCAGCTCTCCAGCCTCAGCCTCTGGAGTGCTGGGATTTTAGATACATGCTCCCCAAACCAAACAGACTACTACTTTAAGTGAGCAAAGGCATCAGTATGGTTTGACTAGAGAAGTAGCCCACACTGTTATTTTTGCAGTGGTGGCCCTCAAGAGATTCTAAAATTTGGCAATATTAAGTCCTTCAATCTCTACAGGGTATTTACTGCTTAGCTTGATGCTTTCAGTACATGTGGGGAGGCAGAGACAACAAGAAAATTCAGTGGGTCTCTATCACAGAATCTTATAAAAGATATTACAAAATGCCAGTTACCACACTTTTTTTGTTGTTGCTGTTGTTTTTTTAGGACAGAGACTTGTGTTGTAGTTCAGGTTGGTCCTAAACTCTCTATGTAGTTCAGGCTGGCCTTTAACTCTCAGCAATCCTCCTGCCTCTGTCTCCCAAGTGCTGGGATTACAAGCGTGAGCCACCACGTCTGGCTAGTTATCTCGCTTTTAAAAACTTGTACTTGATGAAAAATCACTTAAAAGATGAATCTTGGGGGCTGGGGATTTAGTTCAATGATTACGGTGTCTAGCTGGCAAGCACAAAGTCCAGAGTTCAACCCCCAGGTTCCATATACACAATGCTGGGTTTGGTAGCTCATGCCTGTAATCCTAGCCCGTGGGAAGCTGAGGAAGGAGGATTGCCAGAAGTTCAAGGCTAGCCTGGGCTATATAGTGAGTTCAGGGCAAGCTTGAACTACAAAATGAGACTGTGTCTAAAACAAAAATAAATAAAAGATAGATCTTGGCTGGGGAATGTAGTTTAGTGGAAGAACCCTTAATTGTGTTATGTACATGAGACCCTGGTTTGGTGCCCAGTCCCACTCAAGAATGGGCCTATATTTGAGACTAGCTCTATAATTAATGAAAGTCATTTAAAAGAAAGGATATCCTAAAGTCTGAATCTGCAAGTTCTTTTCCTTTTTATAACAGTGCATTTTCTTCCACTTAGTACTATCCATCTCAGCTTCTGTGCCCCTTTTGATGGTTTTCAGAGGTATATTATTTCAGTATGTTCAAAGTTAGAGGAATAGATTACATTTTAAGAGCACTAGCATATGCCCTGGCTTGCCCTCTTCATATCATTCTGTTCAGCAGAACTAAAATTGAGCAATAAAGGAGAGACCGTGGGTCAGGGATTTAGCTCAGTGGTTCCAGCATCTGCCTTGTAAGCACAAGGTCCTGAGTTCAATACCTAGTACCACATATCACAGGAGGGGGAGTGGTTGTTCATGTCTATAATCCTAGCACTCGGGAGGTAGAAGCAGGAGGATTGCTGAGTTTGAAGCAACCTGGACTACATAGTGAGTTCAAGGCCAGCCTGAAATACAAAGTGATACCCTGTCTCAAAAAACTTTAAAAAAAAATTGTTCATTGGCTGGGGATTTAGCTCAAGTGGTACAGTGCCTATCTTGGAAGCACAAGAGCCCAAGTTTGATTTCCTGGTATTGCAGGGGTGGGGTGGGGATTTTTGTTTTTATTCACATTAAAATCTGTGGACACAATATAACTTTTTAAATGAGTTCTCTGCTCCTGGACATTAAATGGTTTCCAGTTTTTCCTGTAATCCCAACATTCAGAAGGCAGAGGGAAGAGGATTATCATGAGTCTGAGGCTAGCCTGGCTGCATAGTGAGTTCATGGCCACCCTGAACTACTTGCTTTGTAAAGCGAGACTGTCTCAAAAATAAATAAATAAATAAATTTTAAAAATAGAGATCAAGAGCCAACTTTTTTTTTTGGGGGGGGACTTTACCCCCATACAAGGAATTATAACGTCTTTTGTCTCATTGAGTCTCAAGGATAATTCAACTGGTATAGTAGGGAGGTAGCAAGCTAACCCATCTCTGTTGCTTTTCCTTCTTCCAGGTTGAGTCTCCTTCTCAGATGGATGTTGAATTAGTGAGTGGATCTCCCGTGGTGCTCTCACCCCAGCCTAGATGCGTGAGGTCTGGTTGTGAGAATCCTCCTGTCGTGAGCAAGGACTGGGACAATGAATACTGCAGCAATGAGTGTGTTGTGAAGCACTGCAGGTAAGCTTATACTTCTCCTTATAATTTAGGTGGTTAGGGCCTGCCTCAAAAGCTCAAGGTCCTAAGTTTCATCCCTGATATCAAATCAAAAAAACAAAAAACAACTAAATTTGAAAATGTAGTAGCTTATAATCAGTAATTGGCATCCTAGAATGAGTTGCTATATAATATACATGGTCTCATTTAAGCGGCTACTAGAAAAGTCCTGTGCTTAAAAGCTTACAGGTTAAGCATGGTGGTACACACTTGTAATCTTAGCACTCAGGAGGCTGAGGCAGGAGGATTGCCATGAATTTGATACAGCCTAAGCTACATAGTGACTTACCAGCCAACCTGAACTACAAAAGAAAGGAACTTAATATTTAGGGCTGGAAATGTACTTCACTGCTAGAGTGCTTGCTTAGTTGAAGCCCTAGAATCTCAGAATTCTACCTAGAAGAAATATACTTTAAGTTTTCACGTTGTTACTGTGAATGCAGAAAATCAGAAATTGAGGGGGCCTGGGATATAGCTCAGTGGTTCCGGCGCCTGTCTTGCAAGCGCAAGGACCCGGGTTCAATCCCCGGTAACCACATAACAATACTGGGCGTGGAGACTCACCCCAGCAGCAACCAGTACCATACACCACAGTGCTGGTGTGGTGGCTCACGCCTGTAATCCCAGCACTTGGGAGGCAGAGAGGCAGGAGGATTGCTGTGATGTGAGTTGGAGGCTGAGCTCAGGGCCAGCCTCAACAAAGCGAGACCCTGTCTCAAAAAATAAAGAAAAATTGAGAAGCACAGTAAAGAACTAAGTGTGAGAGAAGTTAAGATCTGCCCCTTTACGTGTTTTCCTGGGAACTATGTGAATCCATGAAACAAGTTACGTTTCTTTATCCTGTCTCCAATCCCCTACCATAGATTAGCATTGCCTCTACTTTATCTTTAGGCCCACTGCTCTTACATTCCTTGGGTGATACTGTCTTACCCCGATGTTGAAGGAGGTATGGGAACTTGAATATACCTAGAGTATAATTTTAAATTTGTGTCTTTTTGTTTCCTAGGGATGTATTTTTGGCTTGGGTAGCCTCCAGAAATTCAAACACCGTGGTATTTGTGAAATAGCCTTTCCTGTTCTCCAAGGCAATGAAGATTTATCTGCTGGGCAGAAGTCCAAGAGCCTGTTTTTGAGACAGAAGCTGGGCTTCTGGTAGTGCCTGATCTCAACTCAACATGGTCCTTCATGCCCCCTTCACAGGCAAGGCTGTGGAGCAGGTCATGGAATGTGCTGTTATCTGCAGTGCTTTTTACTTTTACCTGCAAGCAGAAATACCAGGATAGTAACAGAGGAAAAGGTGAAGGGAGTATTGAAAAGCAAATCATAGGGATGGTAGGGGTGGTGGGGTCGTTTCAGGAAATGTATAATTGTCATAGGATTTGCCTAAAATATTAAAGCGATGGAGAGGACTTGGCTTTGAGCCTAGGAGTAAACGCCAATGTGTGTCCATCTTCAAAGGATAAGTGGGGTTAAGGATACATATTACAGCAGTAGAAGAGCCCGTCGGTTCAGTCCTTAGCACATGAAAAAACGTAGTAAAAAGCCCCATTAAAGGTACCTGATGTGGACTGGGAATAGAGCTCAGCAGCAGTGTACTTGCCTGGCAAGCATAAGGTCCCGATTTTGATCCTCAGTAACCACATACCACAGTGCTGGGCGTGGTGGCCCACACCTGTAATCCCAGCACGCTGGAGGCGGAGGCAGAATTGCTGTGAGTTCAAGGCTAGCCTGGGCTACCTAGTTAGTTCAGGGCCAGCCTCAACTACAAAGTGAGACCCTATCTCAAAAAAACAAAAAGAACTTTCACTAAAGTCTAAAAAAATTATACTATGTTTGATGAAGTATCTTTTAAATGACAGACCAGAGATGTTTTTACTTGTAAAGGCTAATAATTCTCTATATACTCTTAAGCACTTATCCTGAGCTTGGTTTTTCTTGGAAATTAGCTACAGAATAATAGCAAAGCCACATATTTACAACAAAACAAGTTTAGAGCACAATAGCCCTAGTGGGAATATCTTAAGTGAAACTCAAAATTCCTACCTTAAGAAATGCTGTCCTAGGAAAGTCCCTTCTTAACCACATTCATGTACTAATTGCTAATCATTTTGTGCCTACAGCAGGCCTGTTTTTTAATGATCAGGATTCACTGCTTTCCATGCACTCATTTACTCTGAATGCTCACAGGGACCTAATGAAGTAGATAACATTCCCAGGATTGCACAAGAACACACACCTATCAAGGGACAGAGCCAGAATTTCACCTCAAAATTCCAATTGCAATACAAATCTTTATTTAAATAAAAGGAAAAGTTACTGTACAAATAGTGATTCTTCAGGCGTACATAGCTTGCTAGAGCCTTAGCTCTGTAAGGGAAGTGCTTTTATAAATTCTTAGGTTTAGAGATGATTCCATCTGGATATCTTTGTTTGAACCGTGCAACAACATCCGGATCTAATAGGTGGATCCCATCAAGTTGGTTTCCAAGGGTGATCCTGAAACAAGGGGGAAAGGAGCAAACCTGAAATCCTGGAATTCAAGGGCTTTTTATTGTTAAAAGATGCATACCTTTTGTTAAGACTGCCTGTCACACAAATTCTTTTTACAAAACTAACATTAAAATAGTATCACTGGTTAAGACCTGGCCCTGATATTGAGTCAGTCAGGTGTGGGACATACGCTGGTAGTCACAGTATAAGGAAACTCAAGGATTGCCACAAGCACAAGTCCAGCTTAAACTACACAGTGAGACCTAGTCTCAATACAGATGCTGATGTTAATTTGCAGCTGGACATAGTGTTACATGCCAATAATCCCAGATAGTAAGGAGTAGGCTGAAACGAGATCCCAAGTTTAGCATCAGCCTGGGCAATTCACTGATATATCTCATTATATATATATCTCACTGATATATATCTCATGATATAGCTCTGGTATAGCACATGCAATAATGCCCTAGGTTCAATCCTGAGGACTCAGGAAAAAAAGCTGGACGTGTGTAAAAGGTTAATAACTGGTGTCTCCCCAGGGCTATTTCAAAAACAGTTGGTGCTGCAAATGAGTATTTTTGTTCTGTAAATAAAATGTTGGCCACAAGTCTTAAAGGGGCAGAAACAGCGGGCAGATCTGGTACATTCCACTGAATGGCTGAGGAGGATCCTTAGGCTGAAAGGCTGGAGACCCTTGCCGCCAGTTGTCAGGACTGCTGAGACCAGCCTGGGTACTGTCTCAAAAAAAAAAAAAAAAAAATCCCTTCTCCAAAATCAAATGTGCAGACCCTTGAAAATAGCTTTGAGTCCTAGAACCTATGATGTTTCCAATGAATGTGGTACAATTACACAAAACAATTTAAATGTAAGGTTAAGCCACTTATATCCTCAGAATCCTATTTACAGACTAGCAGATGTTAGGAGAAGGTCATACCAACTTCTTGAGTATAGTTTGTACCCATAGGTAGAGCTCTCAGTAATAAATGGCCTGCTGTGGCTCTCATGCCATAGAGTCTAGCACACAAAGTCTGAGATCAACCCCCACTACTGGGGAAAAAATACACAGTATCTGTTCTCGACTACCTTATCTTTCTCAAGGAGCAAATGTAGTGTTTGTATAATTCAAAATATTTGTGTTAGAATCACTGGCCAAGCCTGTTGTACAGTCGCCTTACCAGTTGGGTTGCACATTGTGTGGTCGTCCAAATAACTCAATCTTTCGAGTACCAGGGGAGAGTCTTTCAATCATGCCATAGATTTCATCTGGTTTATGACTAGTAGAACGAACCTAGAAAATAAAGCCTCTAGTTATTTTTAGGTTAGCCAAGATTGCAGTTCTAGCTCTATATGTTTACAATCCAAATGAAAAAAACCTGGGGTCAGAACACCTGACACAAACAGTGGACAACAAAAATGTGAGTCAGGAAACAAGTACCTCAGCTACAATCACGTCACAATCCAGACCCTGGTTGAAGCCTTGAGGATTTCCTTTGACTCCAACCTACTCACCAAAGAGAACAAAATTACCTTATAAAACCACAAATTTTGACCATTTTTCTCTATTAAATAAGAAAATCAAAGCGCTGGGCGTGGTGGCTGTAATTCCAGCCCTCAGGAGGCAAGAGACAGGAGGAGTGCTGAGTTTAAGGCTAACTTGGGCTATATAGTGAGTTTGAGATCAGCCTGAACTACAAAGGGAGACACTGTCTTGAAACGCTAAAAAAATAATTCCTATCATAGACTCATAGCTGCTTACCAAGCAGTGTTCCTTCCCATGGTTTAACCAGTGGCCTGTACGACCTGTTCGAATGATGCGTTGCAGTTGATTTGTCTTCACCCAGATAATTTCATCTACACGTTCATAACTGGACCAAAAGAAAACTAGAGCTTTAACATCCTCCCATAATTCAGGGGCAGTACCATCTACAAAGGCAAGGACTCACAGGAAACCTTGAAAGAAGGGAATAGTACACCTCATGCCTATATCAGTACATGTTCTTTCTGCCAAAGCAGCACAACTGCTACTTACCCCCAGAGGTTTAGACATTCTCTGCCCAGCTCCATGGCCCTAGGAAGAAAGAAGGGTTAAATTGCTCTGCCTATCCTATCATTCTTTCAAAATACCTGATGTAAACATTAGAAACGTTTTTTCCTGGTAGATATCTAATAAACATTTATGTCTAAGATAACCAGTAGGACAACAGATGGACCTAAGAATAGAAAGATAAAACAGATACAGTGGCATATGACTTTACAGGCAGCTGTCTGAAGGCTGAAAGAGGATCACAAGATCAAAGCCAATCTGGGTGCTTAAAAAGACCTGGTGAGAGGCCAGGGAGTTAGCTCAGTGGATCCAGTGCCTGTCTTACAAGCGCAAGGACCCGGGTTCGATCCCCGGTAACCACATACAATACTGGTCATGGAGACTCACGCCCAGCAGCAACCAGTACCACATACCACAGTGCCGGGCGTGGTGGCTCACGCCTGTAATCCCAGCACTCGGGAGGCAGAGGCAGGAGGATCGCTGTGATGTGAGTTTGAGGCTGAACTCAGGGCCAGCCTGAACCACAAACTAAGACCCTGACTCAAAAAGCCAAAAAAAAAAAAAAAAAAAAAAAACCTGGTGATTCAGTTCAGTACTAGAGTCTAGCAGAGTCTCTGAGATCAACTCCCATTACTGAGGAAAAAAAATACTTAGTACATGTTCTGAATTACCTTATCTTTCTCAAGGAGCAAATGCAGGGTTAGTATAATTCAAAATATTATTTGTGTTAGAATCAGTAAAGCTCCACAGGAAAGGGAAAAAATTATAAAGCAGTCATTTAATTGAAGGGCTAGGACCCTACGCCAACCTCAGGTTTTATCTGCACCCAGTACTATGTACTGTATGGCCCGTCCCTACCTATCTTCAACTGTATTACCTGCCTGTAACCCAGAGGAAGAGAAAGCCATCATCCTGTAGAACTGGTATGTTGAGCCTGCGCATCTCATCATCTGTCAGGGTCCCATAGGGCAGCTCCATATGAATATCCCAGGGTGGGTCAGCCATCACTACTGCAAACTTGCCCAAGATGCTGACGTCCAGGTAGCGGATATCACAACAGATCCACTGTGTGAGGTGGTATTTGGTCATCTTCCATTCCTTCACTCAGAGCCATGGCCCAGTCCCTCTTTTCCACTGGATTTTCTTAATCCCTTATAAGCACATCTATCCCACTCCATCCCAGTCAGCAAGGTAGGTTGCTGAATTATGTCCTGCTGTCCTACATGCGCAGGTGCCCTACTCAGACATAAGTCCATGAGTTGAGTTTTCCAAGCCGACAGTACCTGAGGTGGGAAGAGTCGATCTACACTGGAGTCACCGCCAACACTCTGTGTCAGTGCAAGCTCCTGGCTTGGAGTATGATCCTTGCTGCCAGGGCCCTCAGAATCCACACAAGCATCAATTTCATAGTGAACGTATTTGCAGGTATCCATGTGGAAACAGGTGTTAAGGAAAGAGCAGTCACCTAAAGACTCATCAGTATGTTTGTTGATAATACGTCTAGGAAAATAAAAAGGAATCAATCAAGGTGGCATTCCACAGGTAGATCCTACAGATCAAGTTCCAAATAGTTTTGGTTTTTTTATTCACCATTCCTGAATATTCTCTATTGATAGCCCTTTCTTCAAGAGATACAGGGAAAGATAATGCACATGGAAGAGCAAAGACTTTGCTTCCTTTTATTAGGAACACAGTACAAAAAGGAGCCAACCAGTTAGAAAATAATACAGTGGTCCAAGAGGCTTGATTTCATTTCTCCTAAGACCGACCAGAGCATTTCTAGAGATCAGAAAGAAGAAATGCCTTGCTACAAGGGAGCACTTAAGAAAATATAATCTAATCTAGGCTGGAGATTTAACTCAGTGGATCCAGTGCCTGCCCAGCAAGCACAAGGTGCCAAGTTGGATCCCCAGTAAAGACATACTACAATGCTGAGTTGATAACTCACGCCTATCAGTAATCAGTACCACATTCCACAGTGCTGGGCGTGGTGGTTCATGACTGTAATCCCAGCATTTGGGAGACAGAGACAGGAGAATTGCCTTGAGTTCAAAGCTAGCCTACGCTACAAAGTGTATCCAGGGCCAGCATGAACTACAAAGTGAGACCCTGTCTCAAAAAACTAAAAAAAAAAAGAAAGAAAGAAAAAGAAAATATAATCTATTGGGAGTGTAGCTTGTATTTCTTCCCAGATGATGTCACTTTTGAATGTTTACTTTCTAGAGAGCTTAAAGAGTGAAAAAGTAAATGACAGGTTTACAGACAAAACCCAACAACACGAATGAAAATGGTGAGAAGGAATAACTGCTTCTGGGAAACCCATCCCGCCTCACTATTCCACAGAGACCTGAAGTGCAGCTTTCGACAAGGTCGATCGGCATCACTGGCTTTCATGCACTCCTCCTTGGTCCCATAGTCACAAAATTCTTGCACTTGGGCTCGACCTCGTGAGCGAAACTTTTCAACAATGGATTGTTCCTTGGCTGTTGTAGTATTTAAAAGTTCTAGGATCTCCTGACTGACCTGTGACAGGAAAAGCCTTGGTCTTAAAAGGGTTTGTAGATCAAATCAGCTCTTTAAACCACTCCTGCATATGTAGAACTATGATATTATTTGATATTAATGAGCTTATAAGGGAATAAATGAGCTAATTTAGTATGGGAACAGGGATGTCCCAAGATAAGAAATTTTTGGTTTAAGACTTGCTCAAAAATTGGCATTTAAGATAGAATCAAACTACAAGAAGTTTGGCTCCTACTGATAAGCATACAGTTATCCCACTACCATCCAAAAAAACAAAGCCCAAAACTTCTGTTTATAAACACTATATATACTAAGGCAAGGCATATGCTAATACTTTAGCTCAGAATCTATTTAACAGTTCTGTAAGGGAGAATATTCTGGTCTCTTACAGATAAGAATACTAAGGCTCAATACAAGTTAACTTGTTCAAATTCACAAAACTAGAAGTAGCAAACAAATGAGAACTCATGTCATCCTAATACTCAAAATCACTATTCTGCGTATATGCAGTATAATTGTCTATTTTCCTAATTTTTAGTCCAAATAAGTACTCCTGTCCCTACATTCATCTGTATTCCTCTTTTCTTGATTAGCAGATCCTTCCAAACTTAGGATGACAAGATTCTGTACATCAGGGTTCCTTGATGGTGCCATTACTGATATTTTGGGCCAGACTGTTCTTTGTTATGAGGGTAACAAGTTAGGCAACATCACTAATTCTATCTACAAGTTGCAAGTAGCTTTCTCCCATGCTTGACAGCAAAAGTCTCCAGACATTACCAGATGTCTTTTTGCCCGAACCACTGCTCTTTGCGCTAAGTATAAATTCCTCTCAAATGAAGCTACAACACAGAGCACATTCAGAGATTGTTATGGCTCCTACCTTCTTGCTCTGTTGTTCCTTCGTAGACTGTTGGTTCAAAAGGCTTTCTATCTCCAAATCAACATCTGAAGCAGTGTGTTTCCTTGATTTCTTGGCTGGTTCCTTGGCTGGTTCTGATGCTGAAGAGGCCAGACCAGAGGCTAGAGAGCTGGCAAAAGCAACTACTGTAGCTGAATCCTGTTCTGCTCGCCGCTTCTGCCCTGTGACAGTTCCAGCTACCTCCCCAGGGCCTTTCTTTTCTGCCACAGCAACTATCATGGCAGAGAGCTTAGAATGGTCGGCATAGGTCACAAGAGTGGGATGTGCATCATCTTGTAGAAGCCCTCGCTTTACCTCGATCAACTCTTGAGCTGCGAACTTCTGTAGAAGGCTTTCCACCCCATCTTGAGTGACAGGAGCATCTGGCTAGAGAAGGGAGGGAGAAGAGGGCAGTAACACACTGACCATGCACAGAAAGTAAGTGGCAGCTTTCAATTCTCTCTGGTTATTACCGTGGAGATAGCAAGACAGATGGATACAGCATCCGTGGGCAATGTTAAGGTCAGATCTGAGAGGTGGTGTAGCAACTTCTTTTCTAACTCAGGGTCTGTAGCTAATTCCGGAACTACAGAAGCTGTGCTGGACTTAGGGCCACCAGAAGTGGGGGCAGGAGGCACTGGACTATCACTACGGAAAGTTGGGGACAATGCTGCTTCTGGATTCCGTAGATCTAAGAGTAGAGAAAAATAAAAATGAAAATAATTATTATCGGTTTATACATTTGTCAGGAGTTAATTCTCTAGCACTCTCAGCATAGATATTTAATTTCCCATGGGAAATCTCTGTCCAGCTTTCGCACTAGATCACCTCTCCATCACACTCAAGTGTTCACTACTTTACCAAAATAACCTTGGATTTTCCTGGGAACTGTCTACCTTGTCTTGGTTGTACAAGAAGTACTTTCCTAATTCTTTCTCCTTGCTGGTCTTCAAAGACAGTAAGTTAGCAACACGGTAGATTTGCATGTCTACTACCACCTCACTTCTCTCAGTCTAAGTATCATTAACCTACATCCTAATGAAAGCTAGAAATACTTTCAGCAACATACACTGGCATCAGAATATCATTTTGAGGCACAGAGTATGCACATTGATGAATCAAGGACACTGGCCATCAAAAACTGTACAAAATTAATAGCACTGGGGCAGGTATAGTGGCAAAAACCAATAGCATTAACATTTAGGCTGAGGTAAGAGGATCAAAGTTGGAAACCTGGATAAGCATAGTGGTGGATGCCTGCAATCCTAGCACTCAAGAGGCTGAGATGGAACAACAGCTAAATTTTAGGTCAGCCTGGACTACACATTGAGATCCTGACTCAAAAAAGAAAAAAGTTGGAGGCTGACCTGGACTATATATGCCAGACTGTGAAGTTGGAGACTGACCTGGACAATATAAGTCAGACTGTCTCAAACAGAATGAGGTGAAAGCTGTGGTGAAGCTCAGCAGACTGTGCCTACCTGGCAAGCGCAAGGTCCTGAGTTCGATTCCCCATATCAAATTAAAAAGAAAAAGAAAAAAGATACTAATGGGTAGAATACTCTAACATTATATAGTCATAAATATGAAAACTTATAAATACTTTGGTAAATTTGTTGAAAACAGTCAAAAATGATATTTCCAGGTTTTTTCTATCTTTTGATATCAGAGATTGAACCCAAGGACCTTTGTACAAGCTAGGCAAGTGCTCTATCACTGAGCTACAACCTCCATCCTATTCCCATGTATTTTTATCATACAAGCTGGATAATCAAAATAACCTTAAGATTTAAGAATCTCAAATTAGGCCGAGGATTTAGCTCAGCGGTTCCAGCATCTGCCTGGCAAACACAAAGTCCCAAGTTTGATCCCAGTAATCACATACTACAACGCCAGGTGTGGTGGCTCACATCTGTAATCCAAGCACTCAGGAGGCAGAGGCAGAAGGATTGCTGAATTTCAGGCTAGCCTGGGTTAGCGAGTTTGAGGCCAGCCTGAACTACAAAGCAAGACCCTGTCTCAAAAAAAAAAAAAAAAAATTTGCAATCTCTGTAACTGGATACTGACTTTTTTTCCCTCTTTGGTAATTGGGTTTTTTTTTTTTTTTTTTTTTTTTTTTTTGAGACAGGGTCTCAGTTTTTTGTAGCCACCATGCTCAGCATTGTCACACATGGTACTGATTGCTGAAAAGCATGAATCACCATGCCCAGCATTGTAGTATGTGGTTATAGGGATTGAACACAGGACCTTTGCTTACAAGGCACATGGAACCATTGAGCTAAATCCCAGGCCCACCTCTTTGATAATTTAAGATTCTTTTTTGTTTTGCTTTAGATAGGGACTCCCTATGATGACCATGCTGGTAGTACATACCAGTAATCTGAAGTACTAGGGAAGCTAAGGCAGGAGGATCACAAGTCAGAGGCCAGCCTGGGCTACATAGTGAGTTCAAGGCCAGTCTGAATTACATAGCAAGACTGTCTCAGGAAAAAAAAAAAAACTTTCTGACAATTATAATAATTAAAAAGCCCACTGAAAAAAGCCTGTCATAAAAAAACGCCAGAAAGGCAAAACTGAACACAAATCATTCCGTCATGCACAGATACAGTTATTAAAACATTAACATTATAGGTCACTTTGTTGAAACAAAACTATATACCTCTTATGTTAATAATCTCTGGGAGACTGACAGCAAGATTACAAGTTTAAATTTAGCCTTAGCAACTTAAAAACATTATCTCGGGCTGAGGATTTGGCTCAGTGGTTCTGGCGCCTGTCTTGCAAGTGCAAGGACCCAGGTTCGATCCCCGCAAATCACATACAATACTGGGCGTGGAGACTCATGCCCAGCAGCAATCAGCACCACAAACCACAGTGCCGGGCGTGGTGGCTCACGCCTGTAATTCCAGCATTCGGGAGGCAGAGGCGGAAGGATTACTGTGATGTGAGTTTGCGGCTGAACTCAGGGCCAGCCTGAATTACAAAGTGAGACCCTGTCTCAAAAACAAACAATAAAAAACTCTATCTCAAAATTAAAAATATAAGAAAAAAAGGACATAGCTCAGAGCAAAGATCCTGGGTTTAATCTCTAGTACTGCCAAAAACAAAAGAAAATAAACACAAATCAAAGGAAAATAGTTCAATAATCTACAGTGGCCACATGTTCTGTGGCCTCTGGTACTTATTAATTGGTTCCAAAGAAATTGTTTTGTCCAAGTACAATACACTAGAACAAAATTTTCCTATCAGAATGGAAGGAATACCAAGTTCAGTAAGTTTCAAAGGAGTATGACTATAGTACGGTAGCTGGTGAGTTTCTAGCTATGAAAGAATGAAATTTTCTCCTAATAAGGCAACTCAGTCAATCCACATCCCCATGCTGCACATCTAGGGAAACAGGGACCCTCTATAGAAGAGGTTTTTCTCTAATTTTTTAACTATTTTATCACCTAATTTTACTGTCTCATTAGTTTACTCCAATGCAAATAAACTCCATATGCTACAACTGAATAAGAATATATCAGAGTAGGGCCGG